>JAKUCV010004911.1:25988-134318 GCA_028386065.3 Turnera subulata
TAGGGTTTAAAGATTAGGATTTGAGTTTTTTAGGATTTAGAGTTTAGAGGTCTATGATATGAAGTTAAGGATTTTAGGGTTTAGTGTTTGAGTTTTTAGAGTATAAGATTTAATATTTTGAGGTTTAGGATTTAGAATTTAGGATTTAGTGTTTTAATATTTTTGGGTTTAGAATTTAAAGTTTTTGGTTTTTAGGGTTTACGATATAAGAATGAGGGTTTAAGATTTTTAGAGATTAGAATTTAGGGTTTTGGTTTTAGAATTTAGGATTTTAGGATGTATGGTTTAGTGTTTAAGGTTTTTAAGATTTAAAATTTAGAGATTTATGATATAAAATTTAAAATTTCTGAATTTGGTGCTTTTGGTTTTGGGGTTTAGAATTTACGATGTTAGGATTTAGTATGTTTGGCTTACTACTTCATTTTTTATCCTAAATTCGTAACCCTAAAATCTAATATATGTAATAATGTGCATTTAGTGGTTTGAGTCCTCTTTTTTTATTTTTTATTATTTTTTAAAGGATTCAAATAAAATTTTTTGAAAGTTTTAAGGACTAAAATAATATTATGTATATTTATAGGGACTAAAAATTCTTAAAGATAACAGAAAATTTAACGGAAAGATGGACGGAGACTTCTTTGGTAATGTTTTAGAATGTTATAGGACTCCAATAGATCGTTTAAGAGTTAAAGGATTCAAATGGAATTTAGAAATAAGTTATAAGACTCCCGGTGGGCTTTTCCCCCCATGTGGGTTTGGTTTAAATGGTAAACTATTTAGTTCGGCTCAAGAGGTTTAAGAAACTCATCCATAAGGGAGGTCAAATCTGAATTAGGCTCGGCATAGATGGAAAAAAGAAAATGCACCTATATAATGCTCCATATGAGATGCACACATATCATACTTCCTAACTAAATCTTTTTTTACCCTCTCAATGACTTCTTTTTACACTACTTTGGATCAAAACAACTGTTCCAAAAATGAGGTATCTGTGGATTTTAAAGGGAAAATATTGGATGCGTTTTGTGCTTGTATTTTCAGTTGGAGGATCATAATTTGATGGTCAAGTAGCTACGAGGTCAAAAGAACTTGGTTCACCTACCCTTGGAAAGAACCACTGAGTGCGTCGAATCAAACCCATGCAAATTAAAGGGCTTTCATTGAGTGGTGAGTGGTGACGGCCAGTGCTAAATGCTAGTAACTATCAGTCAAGGTCCCAAATGCGACAAATGGCCATCTTTATGAATTGGCCTTTGTTTCTTTGGACGGAACCTTCCTGTGATAGCTTTAAATTAACTTTGATTTATCTGTCACAACTAAGTTTTCAAGCTACAATATCAATTTCCATCAAAATCAATATCTGCAAACCTATATTAAAGATCAAAGCGTATATTCAAAATTTTGTGAGTTTCAAGGATTGTTTTTTCTTTTGTCGAAGGAGATACAGGGATTCAAATAGTTTTTTTATGGCCACTTCACTCGGGCCCACACATTTCGGGCATATAATAAAAAAAAAATCACTTAATTAGCTACCCTCAACCAAGGGTATCTAGAGTTTATTTTCCTTTTTTCTTTTGAGGTGTATAATCTTTTTTTTTTTTCATTTTCTTGATGTTCATGGTTATAAAACCACTTAGTGTAATACGTATAAGGGGATGGAATTGGGCATGAAATCGTTATGTATCGCAGAAAAACTTGCCATTTATCTGTAGACCAAACACACAATATATATAGCCATACCATTAATATATACGCATATATATATAGACGAGATAAGTTTTTTATAGGATAATATATTATAATGAGGACAAATGACATCAATTAGCCTTTTTTAATCTGCCAAAATAATCCAATATGTGAAGTGCTTCTATCCAATCAATCGTTTGAGGACACGTAGTACTCCTTAGTCTTTCCGTTCCTTCTAAATTTATACCAACGCAAGAATGATTGAGAAGGACTATCCAAGTATGATCCAGCATTTGATCATGAACAACTAGTAGCATAAGTGATCCCCAATACTAAAATTGATAACAATCTCCAAGAAGCAGTCAGGCAAACCTTCTATCTGTGTATCATTAATTTGATACTAATCTCATTGAATTGTAATCCTTGCCATTCAATTACTTCATCGTCCGTGACTTTTGAGCAACATGTAATCTCTGCTCACGAGTACAGTACTTCTGAATTCAGATTGTACATATTGTTGTGATTAACGTGGCAGCTACTAATAATTAGCAAATTAGACCCTCAAAATCTTGAAGTCAACAACTTCATGACTAGGGTCTAAAATTTCCAAGGATTTATGATGTTTGAAACTTGTAAGGATCAACCTTGCTGGAGCTGTCAGGCTCAGTTACTGTAATAAGCTATGGTTTAAATCAGTCCGTTGGGATCATTCAATTTTTTGTCTGCTCTCGTTGTTTTTACTATTTTTTTTCTTAAAACTTTGGTCATTAAAGTAGATTGGATCCCACATCCGATGAACTGGGACGCTGCTAAGTAATGATAATCGATCGTATTGGGCCATCAATTGACGTCTTGTTGTTCTCAGGATTTTCTTAAAAGAGCAACTGAATCCGAATAATTATAATTTACAAAGTTAACATAAAATTTCTCTTCCCACTCTTCTAAAAATGTGATACAAAAATCAATCATTGCAAAGGTAGCTTCAATGAGTTTTTATGTCCCTAAGCTTTTAAGAATTGTTTAATTTTATCCTTGCACTATTAATTTGTTTGAACGAAGTTATCCTTAGACTTTGCTAAAACCGTCCAATCATGTCCTCCACACCGAATGTTTCAGGTTCCAATCCATCTGGCGACATCTGGTGTAATGTGTCAGAATTGTTAGGGTGGGTCCTACCTTTTTCGTGTACATGTACATGGTGGTGAATATTATTTTTCTAAATTAATGTTCAACTTTAATTTAATTCTTTCAGATAATAGATTGTGGATCCACATACACAAAATGAACCTTCGTGACTCGAGGTGGGATTTTAACCGTTCCAAGGCATGATGCCATGATGTGGTTTCAGGTGAAAACAGTGCCCCAACTTCACGCAATAACTTGGTGCCGTTTTGTCCACTATCTAATGCAGACAGCTATGAAATCCCTTTTCAAGCATTAAAAGCATATGTAAAGCCTCTTGAACTCACGAATTTCTTCTTCATTATGACTATCATCAAGTATAGAAGTCCTTCTTGTAAGACTGTGCAATTTGCTATTCTAAAATATTTTTGTTTGTTTAGATACCGTCTTGTGGGAAGAAGATACTTATATTGACATCAACATTCTGCATCAAGAATGCAGAGAAAGGTGGTTTATGCTACTGGACTGGAGCATTTAATGCTTATAATATGGAAGAAGCTTTCTTTTATTATTGTCTTCTGTCGAGCTTCTATGGTGTGATTAGTTAAAACGGTTGACATGTTTTGAGATTCTAATATTTTATTTTTTCAATTGATTCTATTGTTTGCTTGAATCTGGAATTCAGGGATTTGACTCAGTCATGGTTTGTGGTTCACAATCTTTCACAGAATGATAATATGTCACGAAGTTTTTTTTTTCTTTTTTTTTTTTGCGCATAATCTCATACAAGAAGTACTCATCAGAGTTGGGCCACTCAAAAAGCCACTAACAAAGGTCCATAAAAATTGCACAAGACAGAACACAAGGATAACATATAGCATTTCGCAAGACAAACTTTCAATGTATTGTCCTTGTTCAGTGTTTTCACATTTTGATTAACTTGTGAGTTGGAAAATTGGTTAAGGTCCATAAAAATTGCAATCACTGATATTTTTACCGTAACCTCACATGTATTCGGGGATCATAAAGTGCAGAAGTCTTATTTTGGTCAATAGATAGATGTTCAATATGTATATATTCTCAAAATGAGAAAGAAAGGCATAACTGGCCGGTCAAAATATGATGCCTGTTTGTTCTTTTTTAGCTTCTTACTTGGGTGGTGATTAAACAATGTGAGAATTGGGAAATAGATGTGCTTGAGAGAAGTACGTTAGCAACTGCAAGTTTTTTGGGAACATACACTTGTTCCTTTGTGGTTGTAGAAACGAAGAAAAAAAATAAATTGTTGTTTCCATATATAGTCCTGTTCTAACCCAAAATCATTCCAAATCAGTTTAAAGCTAGTCCTAAGAAAAAAAAAAAGAAAAAAGGCCTATGAGTGGGCTGGGCCATAAGGTTCAAGTAGCCTGGGATCCAATGTTCAAACTGAAATCTGATTTTATATATATATAAAATCAGATTGACATTAAGAGATTAATAGTTTTGCCTTAAAGTTAGGTAGTGTCATAAATTGTGGTTACCGGATTTGGACGGATTTTTTACATGCAATCGAATGTTGAACATCATAAGAATGAATAAGCAAATGTTGGAACAAAAAGAGAAGAGAATGACCAAATGAAGGTCAAAGAATAATACAAATTAGAAGCCAAGACATCGATCATGAACACACATCAGAAGACCACACGGTTGACAGAACTTTCTCACTACATGTCCGATGTTATTATGCATGCTAGTAAAACGGCGGCTATATTTTAGGCTAAAGTATAACACAAAAGCAAATTGCAAAACTAATCGCACCGTTAACTATTGTCGCTTTAGAGGAATAGATTCTTAGCACGATTAGAGGATGCTTTTCTTATCTTACACAGTGAACATTCGCGTCATGTAAAAGACAACAATTGGAACGTGATTGATGAATTTGTGGGGAAAACTCTAATTTGTATTTTCTTCTCACCAACTCGTGCCATTAGCAAATCCAACTAAATTTATTTATGTTGAGGCAAATCCAAGTAAGAAGAAAGTTTGTAAGAAGATGAATGATAATGAGAAAACATTTTTCCCAGCTCTTCAGTGTATGTGATGGTTAATTTAAACACGTAGCTAATAACCGGATAAGGATTCTCAACTTGTGTGGTAGCCAAAACCAATATTTCCTTGCCAACTAAATTTGCTATCCGATTTTGCTTTAAATGTATGAGAGAAGAACAATAAAGGAAGTATGAGTCCCATGGTACATATGCTTGGTGTATATTCTGTCTAACTAGAAATTCTTAAAATGAATACAATTGTAACAAGTGACTGTTCATCCCACGTGTAACGCACTTTGTCCACTTAGTAATACGTTCGGAGGGAAATTTCATAATGGGCATCTTGTAAATATTGAATTTATTATTAAGTAGTAAACCTAACTTACTTGGTTAAGGTACAGCAAGCACTCTCATTAGGTTGAGAGTTTGAACCCCATCGGCTGTCCTTCTTGGTGGGTAATTTATAAATACCATTGTAAGCGCCCACTGGGCTGGTGGTTTGCCCTAACCCTTAACTAGGGAGCCTCCCATCAACCTAAACTTTTTTTCACCAAAAAAAATAGTAAACCTAAACTCAGATTCTTCTTGCAAATCTATCATAACTAAATAACATACATAGGAGGGTTAGGTTCACACTTCACACCATTATTTCCATAATAGTTGCAAGATTAGTCATAGAGGATGAGTCACCCACCACGTGGATTGCTTGATCCGGAAACATCACAAACTACTCAAAATCATACCATGTGGATTGCTGACTCGGCGTAATTCATCCAATTAAGCCTAATCAGAACAGTAGAATTTTAGATATAACTACAAACTTATATCCAGAAACTAAAAACAACAGCGAATCTCCAATTCTTATAACATCTTTTCTAATTGTAAGAACAAAATTTCTGCGAGCAGTCCAATGCCTTTATTATCTTCTTATGTGGGAAAAAAAACTCTTCTTGAACACATGATGAATTATGTATCTCGGGTGCTAATCTTGACTTCAGTTTAAACAAATTTCTAAAAAATGTCAACATAGATGGCTTAAATAAACACAAAATATATGAGACAACATGGAGGATTCCTGAAAAACACATGTTTATGTTAGCGACTACAGACAAGCAAATCATCATCAGTTTGGTAGGATTAAAAAAGGTAGGTGTACCCTTCTTCTCTTTCGCTTGATTGCAGCCACTTATGCAACACAAAAACTAAGCCGAAATATCCTTGTAGTTGTCATCTGATGCCCTCTAGAATCAATTAGAGATGCACGGACGAAAAAGCCCCTAGTCCAAAAGACTAAAACTAAGTCCTGCTGGCCATCTTTTCACCACACCACAGCAATGCCACCATCGTCATCTACTAACAGCAAAATTGCATATGATGATCAAGCTTGTCACCAAATTGTAACCACAATTCGATCAAATAAAAGACCAGGAACGGTAATTAGTGATTCAATCCATTTACAAAACAGGGACTGATGACATTGTGTCCTTACCATGTTATGGGCAAATCACAACTTCCCTTTTCCCACAGAAACATGAATCGATGTAAACCCACAAATATCAAAATATAGGACATGAATCAAAACTTAAGGGAGTCAATTACGGGGTTATTAAAAGCTTCAACACTAACCCATTGGAAAAGGGAAAAAAAAAATCAATCATACACAAGGGCGGATCCAGGGGCGAGTAGGGGGCCAGGCCCCCTAAATCCAATATATATACCATTATGGTAATGTTGTTGCAAAGAATTCATCAAGGTTGTTTTGGTGGTAAGTTGCGCCTCATGCCAAATAATCAGCACGAGTTCGAGCCGAAAAGTTCACATTTTAGACAATAAAAATTCTTGGATCCGCCTCTGATCATACAAAAAGACAAACTTAACAGTTTAGGTAATAAGGGAAAAGGTGTATTTTTGCTAAAAAGGAAAAAGCTATTCAACCGGTTGCAACAATTAATTCACAAGACTTGGTGCCCAAGTAATCCTAGACGCTTGGCCATCAAGGGAGTAACTGCGTGCTTCCTAAGGTTTTCATACACTATATGAAAGAGACAGAGCAAAGTTGAAATCACCCACAGTCACACCTAGACTCTGTAGCCAAGAGAGTAAACACTCATGGTTATTGATGAATGATCCCAACCAACAACAGACCCAAAACGTGTATAGATTCTCAGGGTTTCTCTCTAGCAGCGTCCCTAGATCTAGGTCTTCCTACATCTTAGGCGTGCCAAAAGATTGCGATTTCTGAGTCTCTCTCTCACGATCTATGAGTTTTAGTCCATAGTTTTATGGTCTTTATGTCTCTCCTTTGAGAGTTTTTTTTTCTTTCTTTCTTCTTTCGCAGTCATTACTGGGTTCCTCTTTCGTCTCTGTTTATTCTCATTTTATCCTAAGCCACTTTTTTTTCCTCTGTACTCTCATCGATCTCTTATTTCTCTAGCAGGTTACCTCACCAAGCTTGCCCGGATCGAGGTTATTTTGTGGGTGTTTTGATTCAGAGCAGATCGATCCTACTCTGGACTATCCATGGCTGCTCCGAGTTCATATGGCCAAGTAGGCAAGGGAAAAGGATTGGTACCAGAACCAGCAGAGGATGAAGTGGTTCTGTTAGAGGACCCGGTTACCGAAGAAGGTATTCCTCAGTACTTTCTGTTAGCCAAGATCCTCGGGTCCAAGCATCTCAACCCCCGAGCCTTTACGAATGTGATAAAGGGATTGTGGAACCCTGCCAAGGGTATGGAGATAACCCAATTATAAGCCAATCTTTTCCTACTCCATTTCTACGCAAAAAAGGATATACTATCTGTCCTCAAAGGGGAACCGTGGTGCTTTGACAAACGTCTGATAGATATGAAGCAGGTGTCTGGTGATGACCATTTCCACAATGTAGCTCTTCAGCAATGTCCTTTCTAGGTAAAGATATATGATGTCCCAATGTCATTCCGCAATGAGCGTCAACTTGCTCTATTGCAGGACGACTAGGGACGTTCTGTGAGTTTGATGAACGCGGCCCTTTAGGATGGGGGAAATATGTCAAAGCTCGGATTCTCCTTGATGTCAACAAACCCTTAAAACGAGAGATATTGGGGCAAAATGCTCGGGCGCAAACGTTGGTCTTCCCAGTGAAGTATGATAAGCTTCCCAATTTTTGCTATGGCCGTGGTATCATGGGACATCTAGTACGCGAATGTGACGATTGGCCTGATGTAGATCCTGAGGAGGAACCTGAATATCCTTATGGCGACTGGCTGCGAGCTTCCCCCACAAAAGCCTTCATTACAAGGGTCAATCCTACAAACCATCCATCTTGCGGATCCTCCAGCTCTCGCCCTTCTACAATCTCTGCCTCCTCCCGCACTACGGGGTCCTTTCTGCCCTCTGACTCCCAAGCTGCATCAATACCAAAGGCAGCCAGAACCCTAAACCTTGATGCTCTCCTAGGGACCCTCCGTGAAGCTAACCCAAACCTCTCTCCACCTAGAAACTCAACACACCCTCCACCAGCCCACTCAGTCTCACTCTTCCCCTCCCCATCCATTTCCACTGCCCCCACACCCATGCCTCCACCTACCATTCCCCCCATGCTGACTAGTCACCCCTCAGTCTCCATCCCTATTACCTTACCTATACTGCCACAGACCAACCCTTCCCCCTTACCGCTCCCATCCCTCAACCTTCACCAACGGCCACTCATTCTCAACCTATAGTCACCTCCCCCCTCCCCCTATCCCCTATTGACCTAAATATTCAACAACCCCTTAGATCCTCCTCTTCCCTTGTCTCGAAACCACATAATCCTAAAACCAAGACAAGGGGCACCAAAAAACTCCCACAAAAAATTAGTCCAGGTTCTCCCCCACCCCCGCTACCTCATGATCCCACAACCCACCCTTCTAATACAAACACACCCTTACCAGCCTCTGGCCACACACTGATTACTAATCCCCCCGTCACCCCCTCCCCTCCAGCCATAATCCTATAGTACAAAACAACCTGAAGAAGACTTGGAAGAGACTACCTCGACTCCCACCCCCATCCCCCTCACCCCTTCACCATTCTATAGCTCCCAAACACCAAATTGACTTAGTGGATGTTGAGATAGTAGAGATGGATGTGGACGTTATTCCAAAACGAACCAAGAATTCCCCTGTCTCAACCCTTACCTTTGAACACTCGGCGGAGTCGGTGGAGTTTGTGAAGCAGCCCCACCCCGCGTAATGAGGGCCCTTGCATAGAACTGCCGCGGGCTTGGGAACCCGCAAGCAGAGAGAGCGTTGCTCGAACTGCTACGGTTTGAGCGTCCCATGTTGGTTTTTCTTTCAGAAACCAAGTTGTATACTACTGAATTTCGTCTTTAAACACTAAGCTTAGATATTCTAACTTTCTGGTGGTGGATTGCGATGGCTTAGGTAGAGGCAGATGCGGAGGATTGGCACTTCTCTGGTCAGACAGTCTCTCTCATGTCCACATCCCCTCACCATATTGATGTTACTGTTCAGAGTCTTGATCTTTCTGCGCAATGGCGTTACACTGGATTTTATAAGTGGCCAGAACACAATCTAAAAAATCACAGCTGGACCCTATTACGCTCCCTTTCACATACCAATTCCCTCCCCTGGATACTGATGGGGGATTTTAATGAAATTCTCCATGGATCGGAAAAGGAAGGAGGCAGACTGCGCAACTATAATGCAATAGATGGCTTCCGTGATGCTTTGAGGGATTGTTCCTTACGTGATCTTGGTTACCTTGGTCTCACTTTTACATGGACAAATGGGCAAGCTTATCCGGATGATATCCAAGAAAGGCTTGATCGTGGAGTTGCTACTACTTCCTGGACAAATTTATTCCCTCAAGCTCATATTATCCATCTACCACGCCATCACTCAGACCACTCTCCAATTCTGTTACGCACCGATGCTATTTTATGGTCCACTGAAGCGCAAAATAAGCCTTTTCGGTTTGAGTCCATGTGGTTACGAGAGGACTCCTTCAAATCAGAAGTGGAAACGGCATGGGATTTGTCGGCATATGTTCCAAATTCTTCCTGCCTCCCTTCTCGATTAACTTTCTGTGCAGAACAATTCAAACATTGGCAAAGGGACACATTCGGCCACATTAACCAACAGCTAAAGTCACTTCAGCAGAAGCTTGCTACACTCCAATCCATGACACAAACCGCCGACTCACTTTCAGCCATACAAGAAGTTCAAACCCAAATGGATGAGATATTGTATAGAGAAGAGATCATGTGGGCACAGAGGTCGAGAGCTGATTGGTTGAAGAGTGGGGACAAGAATACCGGATTCTTTCATGGCAAGGCCTCCTCCCGCAAACGCAGGAATTTTATTAAAGGGGTTTGGGATGAGGGTGGACAATGGAAGACGGGGAGACACTACTTGGAGACAGTCTTCACCCAATATTTTGCAGAATTGTTCAGGACGGAGGGACCCCAAGATATGACTGCTGTTCTAGACTGTGTACAACCCAAAGTTACCACCCAAATGAACTCCAGGCCATTGCGACCATTTTCTCGAGAAGAAGTGACCCAAGCTCTGAATCAAATGCACCCCACAAAAGCGCCTGGTTCTGACGGCATGCCTCCTATCTTTTACCAGAAACACTGGGATATCCTAGATACCGATATTTGCTCTTTCGTTTTATCTTGTCTTAATAATCATTCGTCTCTGTCTTCTTTGAATTCTACTTTTAGTGTTCTTATTCCCAAAAAAACTGATTCTCAAACACCAGGTGACTACCGCCCCATAAGTCTTTGTAATGTCATTTATAAGTTAATCTCTAAGGTCCTAGCTAATCGCCTCAAACAGATTCTTGATTCTGTAATTAGCAACACACAGAGTGCATTCATCCCTGGCCGACTGATCACTGATAATGCACTCTTAGCCTTTGAGGTTTTCATGATATGAAAAAGAAAACTAAGGGGAAGAAAGGAATCCTAGGACTTAAACTCGATATGAGTAAAGCATATGACCGTGTCGAATGAGATTTTCTTGAGGCTATTATGCTTAAACTAGGCTTCTCCCCTCAATGGGTCGGTCGTGCCATGTCTTGTGTTACTTCTGTGTCTTATTCAATTCTTATAAATGGTCAACCTAGTGCTCAATTCAATCCATGTTGGGGATTACGGCAGGGGGATCCCCTATCGCCATACTTATTTTTATTCTGTGCAGAAGGCTTTTCCTCTCTAATACAGGATGCAGAACGCAGACATATTATCCATGGCGTACAAGTCTGCCGAAATGTTCCCCCAATCAGCCACCTCTTCTTCGCAGATGACAGTGTCATTTTTGTGCGAGCCAACTATAGTGAAATCGATGCTATCTCAAACCTTCTCAGAGTTTTTGAGAGTGCATCTGGGCAGCGGATAAATCTGGAAAAATTGGAACTCACAACAAGCCGAAACATGTCAGAAGAAGCTATTACCGAGATCCAACGAAGGATGGGAATTAAGGCAGTGGACCGATTCCAGAAATACCTCGGCTTGCCAACCATGATTGGACGCTAAAAAAAGGCTATTTTCTCGGCAATCACGGACCGTGTGCATAAGAAGCTAAGCGGCTGGAAAGAACGCATCCTCTCTAAATCGGGTAAAGAAATACTCATCAAATCCGTAGTGCAAAGTATTCCAACTTATCTCATAAGCTGCTTTTTACTACCTGAGGGGACCTATGATGAATTAAACCGGGCTACCAGAAAATTTTGGTGGGGAAAGGATGATGGATCTCTGGGCATTCATTGGTTGTCATGGGAGCAGGTTTGTATGGGCAAACGATATGGTGGCCTTGGCTTTCGACACCTTGGATTTTTCAATAGAGCTATGCTTGCAAAACAAATCTGGAGAGTAATAAATAGTCCAAGCTCTCTAGTGGCTCGGGTCTTTAAAGCTAGATATTTCCCACGAGCCCATTTCATACATGCTTCATTGGGTTTCCAGCCCAGCTATGTATGGCGCAACATTCTAGCAGACCGCGATTTACTCAAGTCCGGTGGCGGCTGGGTGATAGGATCCGGCCCTACAGCTAGAATCTTGGAAGATAATTGGATATCCTCTGACTCTCTTCGGGCCCCTGCCTCATGCTCTCTGCCTTTGCATCAACATACACCAGTTAGCTATCTCATATTGCAGCCTGCGAGGCAATGGAATTCTCCTCTCATTTCCACCTGCTTTGAGCAGAACGAAGTCCATGCTATCATCCATATGCCTCTAAGCTCCAACATCACAGATGATTTCTTTAGTTGGCCACACACAACGCATGGTGCATACACAGTTCGCAGTGGATACCATTGGGCACTTTCCCAACATCTTGCTTTACCTACCACCACAACCATATGGAAACTGATTTAGTCACTTGATCTCCCCCCAAGGGCTAAACACTTTTGTTGGTGATTCCTCCGCAACATAATACCGCTGCGGCCCTTACTCCAATCTCATCATATACCTGTATCGACGACGTGTCCTTTCTGCCAACAAGGGGATGAAAATCCTCTTCATCTTTTCTGGGCATGCTCACTGGCGCAAGAAGTATGGCGTCACTGCGGGGTGTCTATACCTTCTCCACCTGATGACACTACTTTGAAATGGTTTCTGGCTATAGAACAACAATCTTCCAGGACTGTTCTCGAAACCTAGATTATCATGCTTTGGGCTCTTTGGAAGGCGCGAAATGAACTAATATTCCACCAGAAGAAAGCTTTGGCTCATGATATAATCAATGCTGCTGCCTATTTCTTAAAGGATTATCAAATGGCCAATACTTTAGAGTCACTCTCCACGGCCTCAAACCACCCCCCAATTATCCAGGGACCAACACGGTGGTCCCCCCCTTTGCCAGGTATTATAAAGATAAACACTGATGCCTCTCGGCTTACTCATTGCGTGGGACTCGAGATGATCGCTCGAGATTCAACTGGTTCGTGCCTATTTAGTTGCTGCCAACGACTGGAAGGTAGTTTTTCCCCTTTGGAAGCTGAACTTCAAGCAGGTATCTATGCACTTACTCAATTCCCACACGTGAATAGCACCCGCATTGTCTGGGAAACTGAAACGCCCCGACCCGTATTTACCGTACACAGTAAACACAAGCCGGAACTGTGACAACCCAGCCCAACAAGGCCTAGCATACAGTGTATAAAGCATAACCCTGGCTCAACAGCCCAAAAGTATAAACAACAATATGGCCCTATGGCCCAACATCAACAACTTCAATAATAATGAAACTGGCCCAATGGCCCAACAACAATAACAATATGCACAGCGGAAGACTTAAACTCACTAACACTGTATGCGACACATGCAATCTATGGATCCAAGCCTGTCCAAGGGAAACGTTGCAGCCTGTCTAGAATGCACCAAGCCTGTACATGAAACAGCTCATCCTACGGGATGAAACCCCGCAGGCGAGGGGTGAGTCCGAAACGCTCACCGACGAAAGATAAACAGTGATATATTCAACCATAACACTTTCGAAGTAAACACAACAGTCACAACAATAAGCAAAAACAATCACATCACAAGGATACTGCCATAATAACTAACACTTCACGACATAGGAAATCCAACTCAAATAACACATCAGAGAAAACCAACACGAACAACATAACAGAGGAATCCTACTAAGTCATATCAAAGACAAGACCAAATGAATACTCATTAGTTTTTATTACCCATTTTACCTTCCGGCCCCGTCACTGGACAAGCTAGGGTCGTACCAGGTTATCAATTAATTCCGGATGCTAGGTCAAACCAATCCACATCTCAAATCCCGAATATTTGGTATATCCAAACCACTGGGTATTCGGTATACCCCAACCTCAGGCAACAACATGCTAACCAGATATTCAGCATATCTGAGCCACTGCAGATATTCGGCATATCCGAGCCACTGCGGATATTTGGCATATCCGAGCCACTGGGTATTTGGTATACCCCAACCACAGGCATCAACATGCCAATCAAATCAAGTATCCAAACCAAGTAACCGACCATAGCATCACAGAATTAATTTTCAAACCATCGGGTCGTACCACTACTTCCCACATATATCATCATCTCATATCAATTCCAATTCCAATTTCCAATTTCCTTTTCCCAATTACCACAGTCAATAGTTTATTCCAATTATCCAATCACAACACTGCCTACCGTCAACAATCACAATATCCATAACAGTCAAACAATTATCCACTTCCCTATTAGCTCAAGTTACACAACAGGCCAATCCTTCATCAGTTCCATAACATCAATTACTCACAGTCCAACATCAATCACAACACAGTTTCCAATAAACCAACAATAGTCATACAACGGTTCAATCGAGCAAATCAACATCATAGCAACAACAACAACAATAACCATAGCTGCCAAATACCCAATACAATTCCATATTACCAAATATCCACCAACAGTACATATAGCACCAATTATTCACAATCAACAATTCATCACAATATCCACACGACCAATAGCACAGTCCAACAACAGCAACTTCAATAACCATAACAGTCAAATATCCAACAATGACCCTCTCAGTAGTTCATTCAAACAACAAAACACACAATTATCCATATTGACCAGTTCATCATCACTCTCAACACAATATCACAAAACCAATATCACAGTCTAACATCAACAACAACGACAACATCATAGCAGTCAATCAACCAACAGTCATCATCTCATCAACAAATTCCACAGCAACCAAATAACAGACATTATCAATTCAGCAGTTCAATCTTACAACAAAACAAACACAGTATTACGGGCACATATCAAGGGTTATCCATCCTCACCTTGGCCGATTACTCAACTCCGGAAACTATGACCGGTCCGACGCCGGCTCCTCGGAAAACTGCCTGATACCCAAACCTATACAATAAAAACAACATATACACATAAATGCACATAATCGGTATACTATGATGCCAATACTGCTTATTACCCATCCCGGTTCTTATCCGTTATTATTTCCATTTATCGAAAATATTTAACCATACGTATATCCGAATATAATTTCGGTACCATACTTTAATTGAAACTCTTTCAAAATATATTTTCGTAAAATAATTATAATTATCCAAAATAATAATTACTATAATTTTTCAGAAAAATTAATAAGCTATTTATAATTTCTAGAAAATATATAGTATTTATCTTTTCTAATTATATACAATTTAATTTTCCAACACCAAATATAATTAAATTTAATTTCCAAAATACATATTTATATACAGATAACAAAATCATAATTTTCCAGCAAAAATAATATACATATAAATTTCCAGAAATTAATTCCAAGTTACATATATATATTTTTCCAATTTAATAATAGCTTCCAAAACATAACTTAATTATTTAACCAAGTAAATATATTTATATTTTAATAAAAATTCCAGAATCAAATCGTCCATAATTTTCTCAAAATAACTATATAATTTTTTTTCCAAAATATATATCAGATTATTAATAAATACATATATATATTATTATTATTATTTTTTATTTTTTAACTGGACTGGGCCTAAACAGTGCCGGATCAGGCCATGCACAGTGCCTAGCCCAGGCCCCAAATAGGAGCCCAGGAGCGGCCCACGTGCAGGCCTAGAGGTCCGGCCCAGCAGCCCAAGCCCAGAGGTCCGGCCCAGCAGCCCAAGCCCAGTGAATACCAACTAGCCCAAAATAATAAGCCCACACAAATGCTCAAGCCCAAAACAATAACCCACAAAACTCACACAGCCCATTCTCGCGACCCGGATGAGGCGTCGGGTCAAACCCGACCCACGATCACGACCCGACGGCTGAAACGGGTTGTCTTCAACCTTTGCTCACCTCGTGTGGGCCGACGGCGGTGGCGGGAGAAAGAACGGCTGCGAGGCGAGGCTGCGTGCGAGCAGGCGGCAACGTTGGAGCGGTCGGCAGCGTGCGTCCTGCAGCATCAAGCGAAGAGGAGGAGGAGGCTCAGCTCGTGACTGGCCGTGGCTTGCGAGCTCCTCTCAGGCGGTCGTTGCAGATCGAGGGGGACTGAGCGGTGCCGACGAGCAGCGACAAGGGGGTGCGGCGGTTTGGTCGTGTCGGCTCGAGGAGGACGGCGACGACTCGTCCTCAGCGGCGGTGGCAGGCGAGGAGGTGAAAGGAGATGACGGTGGCCGGCGCTGCACTCGGTGGCTCCTTCCCTTTTTTTTCTTTTTTTCCTTTTTTTTTTTCCCTTTTCTCTCCGTTTCTCTTTTTCTCTCTATTTTTCTTTTTCTCTCTATTTTTCTTCTTTCTTTCTTTCTTCTCTTTTTTTTTTCTTTTTTTTTTCCTCTTCTTCCCTTCCTGGTTCCTTCCCACCGGTTTTAAGCTTTTAATCAGTTTTTTTTTTTACTATTAGACTTGTGATCTCCAAATAATGCACATCCGTCTGTATTACGGGCGAGTCCGATCCGGACCAGAAAATAACCGATACCTCCTTAGTTATTTTCCGATGTGATTTTTCCGAGAAATTCCGAAATCCGAAAAATACCAACTTAGGTTCGAAAAATCCGCGGGAAAATCACGAGCGCGGGAAAACTCTCGGTTTCGAAAAACGACTCCCGATTTACCTTGAATTAATTACCCAAGATTAATTTATTCGGTAAATCACTGTATAACGTCTTTAACAGTCCCGGTAAAAATCCAAATTTTACTCGGGCTGTTACAGAAACTGATTGCAAGGTACTGGTGGATACGATCAAGGACCAACAATTTCCAAACACAAAAGCAAAAATATTCTTTATCGAGATTATGTCTTTGCTGTCCTCTTTTCAATCATGGTCTATTGTTTTCATTCCTAGGACAAATAATCATGCTGCTCATTGTCTTGCACAATACGGCCTCAGTGAAGGCCAGTGCTACTGGACTTTAAATGTTCCATGTTTTGTAACTCCCCACTATCAGCATGACCTTTCATCATGCAGTTAATGGAATTCTTGGATTCTCAAAAAAAAAAAAATGATCCCAACCAACTGGGTTTACAGTATGGTGGGCCTACTTTCTTTACCCAAAACGGGCCAAGCAATGCAAAAAAAACTATAGAGGAAAGAAAATAAAACGCATTACTCCATATGGAATGGAAAAGAAAAGAAAAAATGTAGGCAAAAGAAACAGAAAACCATATTTGTATATTCTACTTCTTTTGTTTGAGCTCAATACAAGCTTTCATTCATCTACAAATAATGACAATTAATTGCAGCGGATAACTACAAAAGTTAACACTACTAACACTTTGTGCTGTCGGATCTCAATGGAAGAGAGGTTAGAAGAAATGACAAATAGTATTGTATATGAATGAGAACAGCAAGTTATTTTGTGGCCATCATATGCTAATTAAACATATGGGTAAAATACATATTTGGTCATTGTACCCAGGCTTGAATTCGATTTTGGTCACCTTACCAAAATTTGCTGGATTTTCATCATTGTACTGTTTGAATTTGAATGATTTTGGTTTGCTAGGCTAGGTAGCCCCCCTTTTTTTTGACTTGGCCAAATGATAAATCACCATGTGTGTCTCTGGGTCCTACACAACCCAAGTCATACCCGAGAGACCCGATCATGAAGAAAAAATCGACCTGTTCTCACACCAACGGGTCACACTCAAAACAAACATCCCTCTTTCACCCACCCAAACACTACCTAATCAGGAGGACAGCCACGGGCCACCCCTCTTTTACTTCCACTCTTCACTCTCTCACCCGTAAAATACAAAACACTGAAACTGAAATCCCTAATTTTACTGAACCCCCCTTTTATCACATCTTCGATTCTCTTCTGTCGCTCTGTAAGAAAGGTGAAATCAGGCAACATCTAGATTGTAGATTTCAAAGCAATGATTTAGAGATATCAGTTACAAGACCTGAGGAGGAAAAAGCTGGTGTAATTGGGACTTTGACTCTTTGCGTTTTCTATAGCAGTCTAGTCAAACAAACATTGGTGTTTGGTTTGAGCATGATCCGCTTCAGGGGAGAATGGGTCAATTCTTCCTTACAATCGGGCCTTTTTTGTTTATTAAAGATAATAATTGTCTGAAGATAATAAGATTATACGAACTTATTTGTCCTTCCTAACTTGATTGAAAGCCAGATGTTAAGCCGAAAAAAGGAGAAGATGCTTTGGGCCTATTTGAGATTTTTTTTTTATACCCAGAAAGAAGAATTATAGAAAGAGCGGGTTTAGTGAGTGAGTACATATACAAAATAAGTACTTAAGGAGCCCTCCTCTCACCTTGAAGAAATTACACCACAACGAGATGTGTTGAGTACTGAAAATTCTAGCTTGCTTCACCAATCAGAAAAGTCTGAAAAGCAGCATAAACATACAATTTATTACTTTCTATCAGTCAACCACAACAAAAACCAGAGAAAAAAAAAAGTATAAAACACAAGCCAAACAAAAGCATAACATTCACTATGTAATCAAGCAATCATCATCATCGACAATTGCTGGTAAGATTAAAAAGAACAAAGCACGTGTCTCCATACACGCTCATTTCAACTGACAAATCCTCTTCGGATTAATTCGCGAATTACCAATAGCAAATCAACGTGAAAGCCTGAGTAAAGAGAAAATCACAGGAGAGGGAAGGAAATTAGGAATTAGATGATGAATTAAACCCAAATTAAGGGCTAATTGAGGATTTCAAGAACTAGGGTTTCGTGAGCACAATTTGGGAATTTTCAATTTCCAAGCTAACATATAGAGAGAGAGAGGAGGGTGGAGAGGAAAAAAAAAAAAAACCTTTTATCGTGGGGGGTAATTGTGTAATATTTCTAATTTCCTGGGGTTATTTTTATCTGGGAAGTCGGTCAGAAGTTTATCGAAGGGCGAAAAAGAGATATAATTAAGACGGAAAAGAAAAAAAAAAAACGCAACTCAGACAAGGTAATCATCCTCTGCTACTTCGTCTGTTTTCAATCACGATTACTTACTTAGCTCATTCCAGCAAAAGGAAAAAAAAAAAACTATTACTTAGCTCTTTCTGTTTGATAACTTTTACCCGCAAGTATAATATAATATTTTGTTCTCTTCCTCTCTTTCTATGGTATTGCTCCATGTATGTATCGTCATTGTCCTCAAAGCTTACAGGTCTGTCCGGTCCAGGTAGGTAGACTTATTATTAGTTGCATGAGTTGGTTTGGGGCTTCATTACAAAATACCCCCCTGTACTTTAGGTCAAAATAGGTTCACCCCCTGACCAAAAAAAACCGGTATTTGACCCCCTAAACATTGTAATTCCGCATTTTACCTCATTCTGTTAGGGTTTATAGATTGGTGTTAGTTGACTTAACGGAATGCACGGATGTTCGACATGTGGCAACATCGTTACCCTTTAATTCTTTTTTCATTTTAATTTTTAGAAAAAAATGTAAAAATAGAAAAAAATAAACCATCTAATAATTATTATTTTTTTAAGCAAAACTAAAAGAATAAAATATTTATATCACAAGAAAAGAAAAATTAAAGAAGAAAAAATTGGAGGAAAACTTTAACTTTATCCATTTGATAAAATTAATTTCTCTTATTTTATTTTCTAAAAAACGAAAAAAATTTACTCAAAATTTTGGAAAAAAAGGAAAAAAGGAATTCCACTCAATAAAAAAACTTAGTCTTCTTTAAAAAAAAGCAAAAAAGAATTCTACTCAACAAAAAAATACTTTTTCTTTTTTCTTTTTTGTTATTTTATAAAAAATGAATTTTTTTATTAGAAAAAGAAAGAAAAAAGATAAAATATTTATATGAAAGGAGTTGGAGAAAAAAAGGAGAAATTTGTAAGGCTAATAAGATTATTTCTGGTTATTTTATTTTTAAAGAAAAAACAAAAGAAATTGTGGGAATGAGAAAAAAGGAAAAAAAAGTCCTCCCCCCTCCCCGGCAGCCCGCAGCCCCATCTCCACTTTTTCCTCTTCCTCCTTCCTTAAGTGATGCCCTCTGTAAAAGAAAGGTTCCACCAACAAAATCTCTACCAATCTCTATCTCATCATCACTAACTAAAACTACAAGCAATTAAAAAGCCAATTCAAATACCACTGATTCAATTCCCACAACAACACTGCCCTCCTCGCGGCAGTTACAACCCCTCTTCCTCCCCCTTCGATAAGATGAGGTATAACAAAAACACAAGTACAACACACTGTAGAATAAGTGCACAACACAGCCATGTTTTCTTTTTAAAGAATATGAATATTATGGGGTTTTTATATTATTATTCCGTCTGCAATCAGTGTATACTTAGAGCAAGAATAAAAGTGGCCCTCTACCAGTCCTGTAATCGGAGTAATGAGGGCACCAACATGTGTGTAACATCATGAATTGAGGAGGAGGAGAAGGAAAGAAAAGAAGAAGAAGGAAGAAAAGGGAAGAAGAAGAAGAAAAAAAAAGGAGGAAAGAGAAAAAAAAAATAAACGCTGAAGAAAGAAGAAAAGAGAGAAAGAAAGAAGAAAAAGAAGAAAAAAAAAAGAAAGTCAGACGGGTGAAAAAAAAGTGAAGAAAAAAAGAAAAAAATAGGAGGCATAAATCAACAGATCTTGAGCAATCCACGTGTCTACCATCCGCTGTCTTCGTTAAGTCTCATGACTGAAACGGAATCGGGTCAACCACAGGGGGTAAACCGTTGAATTATAAACTTCAGGGGGTCAAATACCGGTTTATTTTTGTCAGGGGGTGATCCTAGTTTGACCGAAAGTACGGGGGGTATTTTGTAATGAAGCCTTGGTCTGGTCAAGCAAGATTATTATAAATTGGGATTATACATATATTTATATATATGGCCACTCGCGCATAACCAAACCAAGAAATAAACGCTATCTGCTGTGTTACCTGAATTTAGCTCCCTTGGAATTTCTGCAGGTTAATTGTTGACGCAGAGGATTAATTTTTTTTTTCGTAATTTCAGTTATTACACATATATATGCATATTTGTCTTTGGCTGCAAGCTAGTTATCTTATAAATTTTCCTAACTTGCAGAGCAGATTTGAAAACTCCTACATATAACACGCTAGCTAGCTCATTGTTAAATTATTGTATATTGTTTGTGTCTTTTAAATAAAAGAAATAAGTATCATAGTTTTTCCTTCAAACTATTTCAGGCTTAGTGAAGTAAAAAAGCGAGTTGGGTGGTGATCTGAAAAATCAAATCTTACGGCGCAAGAGTCTGGCAAATTGGATTGTTAGGCATGGATGAATATTCCAATCCTCACGTCATGGGTTCGAGGTTGGTGCCTAGGAGAAAGAGAGAAAGAGCTGGAGCAACAACAACAACCGAGATAATGGTGTAGCCTTCCAGATGATATCCTGGGAGAGATATCATCACATCTTTATGCTGGGACTATAATACTTTTCGTGCAGTCTGTAAAGCTTGGCGATCTGCTGCAATAGTTAAGACGACACCAACAGTGGACCTCCTTGCTAAATTACTTTCGGAGGAGGAAGCGGGAAGTACCCCTCTATTGTTGCAGCCCCCTGCTAGTGGGACTATGTGCACCATCTTTCATCCTATAAGGAATGCGATTTATGGTATCCAAATCCCAGAACTAAGTGGAGCTCATGTTCACTTCTCTGACCATGGTTGGTTGCTCCTCACTCGAGATGTTGATTTTAGTGCATTCTTCCTCAATCCCTTCACAAGGCAGAGAATTGAACTGCCTAAGCCACCTCATAGATACCTCTTCATATCTTTCTTCGAGCCTCCCACTTCTCGAGAATGCATGGTTGTTGGCCTTGGGGTTGCAAGATTTGGTGCTACTCTTAAATTTGGACAAGGACGTAAAGATTGGACGAATATTGAATTTGGAGAGGAATATGAGTTTATGCCCTTTATGAGTGCTCTAATTTATTATAAGGGCCTAATTTATTTTTTATGTGGTGAGGGAGTGATGATACTGGATGTGAATAATTTGACCGATGAAGGGGATAATATACTGGAAATTCTTGAGAGCCCTTTCAGTAAGGAGTTCTCCAAAATGAGCCACGGTTGGTGTGAAGGTTTCATTGTGATGGATAAGGATGAGATCATGGTTGTTTATGCTCTACAACATTGGAAGGAGTTTCAAATTTTTAAGTGGGATGACATGGAGGAAGATTGGCAGAGAATGGATAGTTTGCCACCGAACAAGATGCTTTTTGTTTCTTCCCAGGGCATGTCTTTGTTAGAGAGCTCTGCAATTAAAGGAACGAGCAACAAGATTTATATCCCCATGTTGCATCAAGGTAACACCGTATTCTACTCCATCACAACAGGCAAATATCATTCTTTTTATTATACTGGTGTTGGTTCTTCTTCTCCAGCTGATGATGACACATTTAATAGTGGTTTTACCAGACAACTACATGGTTTTTGGATCAAACCTTCCTTGGTTAAAGACAAGTCCTCAACATTAACGTTAAAGGATGGTTTCTGTGAGTGTCCTCCATTAAGTACTCGGCCGGTATTGTCTCTTCCTCCCTCTGTATCAAAATCTCGACCGCCACATCCTTGGCTTATTTGCTATGGCAGGGAGCACATACCAAACCCAATTCTTTGTAGCATACGATCAGGAAATGCCAGAATCCTCCCCATGGAGATGCAATCCGAATCCATATGCTCTTCTTCTTATGGATGTTTAGTGGTGAAGGAAGAAGGTGCCACTGCCGCCTCAAATAATGTCCAGTACTTTGTTCTGGATGTTGCGACGGGGGAATTCTCCCTTCTGTTATGGATTTCAGTTGGAAAGAATGCCTTCTTTTAGCATCTTTGTCTGATTCCAATTGTCACGTAATATTTTTTGACGAGGACAAGCGACATATGATGTTTTGCAAGTTGGATGGTGATGAGTTTGTCAATGTAGATTGTACAAGTATCGCGGCGTATTTTCTGCCACTCATGGCCACAGGACGGAAGATATATGGTTACAATTTCAATACAGAAGATATTTTCTATTATTTATGCATTCTTGAAATCTTGGAGGGATCATCAGTTCGGTTGATGGTGAGGTCACAACTGCCGGAGAAACTTTTCCCTACCAACTGCAATTCCTTGGGGGTCTTCTTAATTGAATCTTTTGGTAAAATCTTTTGGGTTTTTGCACTTTGTCCGACTTATTATCCTTTTGAGGGGCCTGCAATGATTGATTTTGCAATTTACAAGCTGGACCTGGATTCGGATTCGACATCGTATAGATGCAGCAAGGTGGAGGACATAGGAGCACAAGCCATTTTTCTCCACAATTCTGATTGGTATGGTACTTTTTGTTCCGCATCTGAACCTACAGTCAAAGAGAATTCTATCTACTATCTCGACGAACATACTAGTATGATTTATGTCTGGGATTTGAAATTGCAAAATGTAACTATGTATTATCCTTGTGCTGCTGTGGATGGGGACTGCTATGTTTCTTGGGTTATGCTGCAAGAAGCAACCAGTTCAGAGACATAATTAATTGTGTTGGCAATATATTCTAGATAATTAATTATGGTTTTGTTTGATTTTTTCTGAGATTGTTGTCTCGATGGTGTGTGATGCCTGCGGCTTGTTTGCTTATTTGGTTAACTTTTTGAAGTTGTGTCTTGCGCGGACCCTGGATTCTGATCATGGGTTTATTCTTGGATTGCTATCTAGGGTAATTTGTGTTCGACGTTGATGTAAATTATAGGACAAGATTTGCGGTTCAAAACCAAATGCATCTTGTGGGTTTAAGGCATATGCGCGATTAATTACTTGATTTACGTTATTGAATTGAACATGGGAATTTGTACAATGTCTGATCGACATGACAAGACTGTGGTTTATTATGCTTTTGGATGGAATAGCAATACCCATTTCTTTCCCTAATGGGAGATTTTTGCTTTAAATGAGTGACTGTCATTTTGCAGGGTGCGAGTGTAGGGGGGGATTGTGTGTTTGGGCAGACTTTCCTTGTCAGGTTGTAGAATCCTGAAAGTGAGCGATTATGAGAGGGTTTGCGTCCTTCCCAGTGGATAGATAAGTACGTAGATGTTTCTTATTGAAAAAAATTCAAAAGGTACTCCAGGAATATAGCTAGATTCAGATTCCAACCTTAGAAATTCTACCTGGGATCTAGATAAAGTGTTTCTGACTGAAAAAGAATCAATAGGTACTCCAAGAATATAGCAGTTTAGTGGATAGTAGCATTTGGTTGGTCCTGATTTTAGCCTGGACTTTGGGGCATTCAGCAGCCATGGGAGTAGTCATAAAAGTATTTGACAGCCGTTAGACACTTTATCTGGGATCTAGTCCGAGGATGTCAGAACCTGTTCAAAGTTTATACCCCAAAAAATAAGCTGGTCCAGTACCTTCCTTTATATTGTGTATACTGCCACTACTGCATCCGTTAGCCAGGGGGATAGAAGCACAATAAGGTTCGCGAGAGTCATTAGTAACAAGAATAGAGAAACATTTCTTATAATTTATAACAGATAATCGTTGAGGTTCTTGTGGTGGAGACAATTATACAAGGTGAGTTCTTACATTACTTTGGTACCCAACATTTCACCCTCCAATGTCATTATTCAGTGTTCTGCAACCAAATCTTTTTAATCATGGCTACCGCTTATACGTTGGATGTTTTGCTTCTCTCACGTTCTCTGCTTCAACATTTTCGATTCGATAGTGTCAGATCATAAATATTTGAAATTAAAGAAGCCTGTGAAAACTGTAAAAACTTGTCCTGTTGTTGTAAAAACTATTAATAGAACGGACAGAGAGGGGTAAAAAAGTTTTTCTTGTCCTTACACTTTAATGATTTCGCATTTGCTGTCCCTCCTCGCTTAATTTCACTCATGTTGTCCCTGAAGTCTCGTTTTACCGGAACATGTAGTCCTTTTTCCATATAGTAGCCGGTAGCCGCTGATGTGTCAAGTGGGCCCCACATTCTGCTCATTTTTTAATCATTTTTTTCTCTTTTTTTCTTTTTCTTCATCTCCCTTTCCTTTTTAATTTTCTTCTTTCTTCTTTCTTCTTTTTCTTTTTCTCTCTTTCTTAGTCTCTTTTCCACCCCCGCATCTCCCTCCTCTCTCTCTCTCTCTCTTTCACCCACCGCCGTAGCCAAGCAACGCTCGCCCGATCTTCCTCTCTCTTAAAGCCACTCGCTCTCCCTCAATCTACCGCCACCGCCTTCCTCTTCCTCCTCCCCTGCCTATGCCGCCTTGATCCATTGATGACGGAGCCCTATTCGTAGCCTCTGCTTTCTCTTTTCCATAGCGCCGAGTCATCGCCGCTCTCCTCCAACGAGCCGCCACACAATCGTGAACCACCGCCGCTATCAAGACATGTCTGCCCGTTCTTTCCCCGCCCCTGTTAGCCGTTGTTGCTGCGCCGTTGCGTGGTAAGATGCTTTCCTCTCCTCTTCTGCTCCTCTACCTGGAACGATCTCCTTCTCCTTATGACTAATTGGATTTGGCTTGATTTGTGATTTTATGGATGCGAATTAGTGAGGGACTATCAGGTTGTGCTTGGTGTTTGATGTTGGTGTAGTCGTGTGGGTTTGGTGGTGGTGTTTCTGGGTTACAAGGTATGGCGATTGACGGGCTTACAGGCAACGAGCATGCGGCGGAAGAAGGCGAGGGAGTCGGAGAAGAGGTCGAGGGAGGCGTAAGCTCTGATGAGGGAATTGAAGAGGAAGGTGGGTCGACGGCGGGCGGAGGAGAAGAGGAGAGTGGCTCGAGGAATCCGGCCGCGGGAAGCGTAGGCGGAGACAAGTTAGGGCGGAGGTTTTTTTGTTGATTGAAGAAGAAATAGATTAATTGGGGATGGCAGAGAAAGCATCAGTGGCGTCCACCTTTAGGAGTATTGGACGGAGAAGCTTTCGTTTCATAACTACTCAAGATTTGTTTATCGAAGCCCCATCCTTCCTGGTCCTTCCCCGAGTTCATTGCCCCAAAATCCGGCCACCAATTACAGCACCCACTCAAAGCCACGGTTTACCGGAGCACCTCACACACCTATAATGGTGGTGATGGTGGCTCGTGAAAAGAAAATAAAAAGAAAGAAGAAAAAATGAGAAAGTAGAAAACGGGGAGAAGAAAAAAGAAAAAGAAAGAAAAACAGAAAGGAGGAAAAAAAAAAGAATAAAAAATAGGTTTCAGAAATTAAATTAGAGAAAAAAGAAAAGGGAAAAATAATTAAAAAGTTGTATGGTGTGGGCCCTGAAGACATGTGTCAGCACCACAGTTGCCAACCGGCTGTAGGTGGTAATATGGACAAAGTGACCCGGTAAATTAAGAGTTGAGGGACACCATGAGTGAAAAAAAACGAAGAGGGACAACAAATACGAAATCGATTAAGTGGAGGGACACAAAAAACTTTTTTACCAACAGAGAGGTGGAACCTGAGGTTATGGACCGGTTCAGGGTTTACTTTGGTGGTATACGCAATAATACTGATATTCACATTTCTTTTGGTTTACACCATTCTTGCTCCACTTAAATGATTCTGCTTAATTTTGTTACTCCCCCCACGGGAGCTTGGTCCATTTTACAAATGTCAATGAAGTTGCAAGGGAGGAGTCAAATTTTATATGTAAATGCAAGTTCCTAGCTCTCTTTATTGATGATTAATTCTAGTCCATCTTGTAACCAAGGTGTACAACTTTCAGATGTTTTAAGAGCTACCTAGATTAACTGATTACTCCACTTGCTAGCTGGAAGAAATAGCATCAGTTTATACCGTCCGGTGAGAATATTATTGTTAAAATTTTTTTTTTCGAGAAAAAGGCAATTTTCTCATAAAATTCAAGTCTAACATAAGATTTGAAAGAAGCTATTAAAGGGACTATAGTAAGACTAGGCAGCACCGGGTCTTAAAATGGCGTGTGGTAGGAGCGTGAAATCCTCTAAACTAAAATTAGGTTTTCTACACTTCTCCTTGCTGCGGCCGCTACAAACAGTAACTTTTTAGTTGCTGAAGCCCCCCTTCGTCCATCTTGTTAATGCACCACTGTTATACTTCTACTCCTCTTTAATCCTTACTGAGTCTTTGCTTCCCCTTAGCATCCGATCCTCGGATTCAGTTCAAATTTGCTATTCTAGCACCAGATCTGGATCTGGTCCTCGCGCTCCCTCCCGGTAGTATGGCGGCTTCGTCTTCAAGAAGGGTCATTGACCTTGGTGGGGGTGATACAGAGTCTAACACTGTTTCTCTGGAAGAAAGCATGGGGGCAATTGTCGCCCGTACGTATGTGGTGGGCAAGGTCTTGGGAGATCGTCGGCCATACTTAAGCCAGTTCCAGAGTCAGATGCTTAATGTTTGGTATATTAAGGGTGATTTCCGGATCATCCCAAAACCCAACAACATCTTCCTTTTTGGTTTCGAGCTTGAGGAAGATAAAAAGAAGGTCTTCAAGGGTTCCCCATAGCTAGTGTCCAATATGCATCTGTTCTTGAAAGGGTGGTTCCCCAACATGATACTCAGCTAAGTAAGTTTTCGTATTGTCTCCTTCTTGGTCCAAATGCATGATCTCCCCCCTAATTTGCTTGTCCATGAGAAAATTGCAAAAATTGGTGCACTGTTTCATAGTTTCCATTATTATGAGCCGTCTCTGGAGGCTATGCTCGGGTGGCAGGGATTTATTCGGGCCAGGGTCGATGTTGAAACGGACAAGCCCTTCATTCCGGGGGTTACATGCTTGGACACGAATGGTAAGGAATTCTGGGTTAGGTTCCAGCATGAGAGGCTGGGAGAGATTTGTTGTAGGTGTGGCAGAATTGCTCATCCTACTAGCAGATGTTTAAAACCGAGTAGGCCTGATGAAGGCATTAACAAGCAGTCTGATGATAGTTACGGGCCTTGGATGCGGGCCAAGGAGATCCTAGGGAAGCACTACCTGGCTCGAAAACAAGTACCTCTGGATGTACAGGATGAACTACCGGAGCCAGGTAGTGACCGAGAGCAGTCTGAGGTTAACCCGAAGGGTGTTTCTCCGGATGCTAGTGAACCACTTGGAGAGGCCAGCCGGAAAAAGCGTAAAGCTGTTGAGGAGGTTATTATCCCCCCGATCCATGAATCAGCCCGTCGTGCGCACACTGGTGTAATGAATACGGTTGCAGAGCTAGTTACCGATCTCCATGACACGGTGCCCATTCACGCCTTTGCATCAAGGTCCAGCTGGAAACCTGGCTAGGAAGGCCAAGGCAACATATCACCCTACCACTGTAGATTTGATTCAGGCATACGAGAGGGTGGAGGGCGATTGTGTTCAGGGTGCAGGGAATAGTTCTGGTAATGAGGTGCGAGGGAACCCTCAGGTGGGGTTCTCACTTGGTGGGGTGTAATTGAGCTGGTGTCATAGCCTAATATCTCCTCTGGGGGCAGGAGGGGTATATAGGCTTTTTTGTCGCCCTACATAGCGAGGAGAAATTGCCATCAACATGTTGTGAACGTGTTTGTTTGCTCCGAAGGTTTTTGTTTTTGGCTGCCTTTCCATCTACTTGATGTTTGGTTTGAGATCTCTGGTGATCGGGCAGCAAATACCGAACGTTGGAAAGCTACTATACTATTGATGGATTCAGCGCATTACATCACGGGAGCAAATGGTTTGACGTTGTTCTTGGGCAAGAATATGTAAGTGCGTAGCACTAGAGTGGTCATTCTACCTCGTAGATGCTCCCCCACTCAATCGCAATCGTGCACCCCGGGCTCTGTTTGGTTGTAGATAACGCTCCTGTGGTGGTACGTGCCGTGCTTCTGCTGATAATGGAGTAGTCTTTGTTTCAGGTGGTCCTCTTGTACTATATGGTGGGGTAAGTGGTTGGGGAGCTGGGGTTGGAAATTCTTATGGCATAAGAATTTCATCACCAACTCCTGTTATTATAACCGTCTACCTTCACCTATTATGCGGGTCTACATTTGTTTGTGTGTTGTTTTTAAGGGTTTCTCTATCCGGCATCGATGGCATCTCATGGGAACCCATATTTGCACTCCTGGGTTAATATCCGCACTCCAACTTTTTATTGTTTAGACACCAAATGACACAAGTGACCTTAATAAATTTAAAGCAGAGTGACTTTTTAAGTTTTCTATTTTCTTTAAACCCTTATTCTCTCACCCTTTCATCTCCTTTCCAAACATAAAATCACCTGCCAAATCAAAATCACCTACCAAATTAGTCGTCTCCTTCACCATCGATCCACCTTGACGTCGTCTTCGATATCGGTAAAAATGGTTCCTTGTTATACGAATTTTCAAAGTTAACTTTGTATGGATTTTTTTACCGAGGTTCAGTTGTACATATATGCAGATCTGAAAGTATACTTTTTATAATGCAAATTGCAAAGACTTGGAGATTTATGGGCAGGTCTTGAGGAAGAATTTGATGAACCTGCAAACACGCTAATGCATACATGAACAACGCAAGAAGATACCGGGTGTCCCCTAAACTTAAATGGCTCAAAATTGGAATTTGCACATATACAATGCTTTTAAGGAGATGGACAATAGATTGTCTCTATAAACCATGAGCAGCGCCTGGTATGATGCAACGCATGAATTTTTTGTTGAAAACAAAATCAAAATCTCTTGAAGTGCAGCTTGAAAATGTTGGATAGGCAAGTGAGGGCAAATCTGTAAGTTTTGTTCTATATTGTCTCAAAATAGATAAAAGAAGGTTAAGAGTAATACTGTCATTGAATGACCAAACAACTTTTAAGAGGAGTGCGGATATTAAGATAAGGAGTGTAAGTATGGATTCCCGCATCTCATTTGGGTTGGAAGGGTGACCAAAGCATTAGTGTCTTGAACAATGTGCTTTGGCTCGCCCCGGTTATTATAATCCAAATGTTGATGCTTTGTTGACAGAACATGCACGTTTATTATGGTCTGTATGGTTTCTAATTTTAGTTTATAAAATCTGCTATGTTGAAGGGAAAAAAAAGAAGAAGAAGCTATTAAAGTCTTGGATCGCGGTGGAAAACAAAGTTTAACAGCAATTGGGCCCAAATTACTTGGGCTGGGAAATGATTTTTTCAGAATAACCAAGCCTTGGTCCATTACCGGCCCAAAACGGTGCGGGGTTATTAAAAGCTTCAATACTAACCCATGTTGGAAAAGGAAAAAAAATTAAATCAATTATACAAAAAGACAAACTTAGCGGTTCAGGTAAAAAGGAAAAAGCTGTTTTTTTTTTTTTTTTCTGCTAAGGAGGAAAAATCTGTTTACCGATAGCAGCACTTAATTCGCGAGACTTGGTGGCCAAGTAATTCCAGACCCTTGGCCATCAAAGGAGTAACTGCGTGCCTCCTAAGGTTTTCCGTACACTACATAAAAAGAGACAGGGCAAATAGGACCACACATTGTATTCTAGCAAAAAAGAAAAGAAAAAAACCCCATTTTCCAGAGAGTAATTGAGAGAGGAGAAAACAATGCAGATTTTTTTGACAACACCATCTGGGCAGACCATCACGCTTGATACCAAACCGAATGACTCCATCGATGAAGTGAAGGCCAAGATTCACGACAGGGAAGGTATGGTTAATTACAATTTTACTAGCTAGTTTTCTTTTTGTGGGTTTAGTTTCGTTTTTGTATATAAAAGTTTAATTCTTTGAACTGTCTATAGTTTTAAACTGGGGGTTTGATGCGTGTGTGGTATGTATCGTTAACAGGCATAGCTCCAGAGGACCAAAGGTTGATCTTTGGAGGGAAGCAACTTGCAGATGGCCTCACTCTTTAGGAGTACAACACCCAGAAGGGTAATTAATTAAAGAAGTTTCAAACTTTAACTTGGGAATTTTGTTCTTTTTTTTTTTCTTTCGATTATGCGTAGTATATGTATACACTGTTATTTGATCTGTTCATATATGGCTAGTTGGTACGTAATTGTTGATGGGTTTTGCTTTTTTCTTTTTTTTTTTTAGAATCCACAATCCATTTATTACTGAGGCTTCCTGGGGGTGGGGGTGGCAAAGGTATAACATTGCCAAATATTGCTCCTTACCTCCTCAACTTGGCCCAGAAGTACCGTCAGAACAAGCCCATCTGCCGCCAGTAAGTGTTTATCTGTGAGCTTGGACATGTTATGTATTTAATCTATTGTTTCAATACTTTTAGATCTAGTCGTCGATCGTTTATTAGGTACTTCTTAGTTAATTTGATCCCTTAATTTGCAATGAGCTCAAGGTGAAAAAATTATATATTAGCCTCTGGCATATATATCATCCTTGATTTTGTTTATCCATGGATATGCGTACTAATACTAGCCTCTTTACTGCTAAACAACCCTCACATGGATTTTTTGGGTTGAGCCTTTTTGGGGTTAATTAGCTATTAATTTTATCTATATATTTGTTCATGTCTTCGAGATGTAATTAAGTGCTCAATATGTGTGGATATTGGACATGGGAATTCCCAGATTTATGTTATTATATGAGATAATCCTGTTTCCTCTGCTATTACATGACTTGAAGCCAAGTAATTAGCATTCTTTTTTTGAACATATATTATATTGTTATAAATAAACATAAACAAGTGAATGTAATGGCCAACTAGCACGGCCTCTCCCTTCCCTCCTCTTCTTTATATATACTGATGTAAATCCCCACACAGAAAAATGATAGCGAAGCAATAAAACACAGAGCTTACCTGCTCTTCTCTTGTCCTCTCTTCCTCTCCTTTCTCCTTCATTTCTTCTTCATTAAACACCAAATTTATAACACGTTATCAGCACGAATGATCTCTACCCGAACAAAGAAGAAAACCGAAACAGAAATTGAAGAAAAGGCTGAAAAAAAAAACGAAAGAAAGAAAGGAAGAAGATGATGAACAGTGCACCACCCTCGACACTGTTCATCCGTAAGCATTTCCGGCCACCACTCGCCACACCGCCGCCACCAGTCTGCTCGTCGTCCCGTGGCCGACTAACCGACACCGCCCCCAGCCTCCCCTGCCGCCTGACACGCCGCCGAGAGGCCTTTACCCGACGAGAAACACATGGATTCTCTTCCCCGCGCCGCCGTCAACGATGCCGGCAGCGTCGCACCTTCCTTTCGCCGCCACACGTGTCGCCTCGTCGCCGCCGTGCTCGTGGCATCTCTCCCGCGCTGCTGCGTCGCCTCCGCGTCGTCGATGAGACAGACCCGTGTTTTGGTCGGGTCGCGACCCGTTTCGACGGGCGGGTCGACTCGGGTTGAAGACGACCCCGGCTCGTTTCTGCAACCGGGTCGGGTATAACCCGCGCCTGGTGGGCTGGACAGGCCTGGGCTGGTGCTGTTCACGGCCCAGTTTGTAAAAAAAGAGAAAACTGGGCCAGTACTGTTCACGGCCCAGCCCGTTAAAAAAAAAGGGATTAAAAGGAAAGAGAAAGATAGAAGAAATAATAATAATAATAATAATAATTAATATTGCCGAAAGATTTATCGAGTAGGCTTATATATATTATATATTCTCTATTATATATTATTGCTGAAAGATTTATCGAGTAAGCGTATATTATATACCCTCTATTATTATGCTTTATTTAGTATTCAATATTGGCCGGCTAAGCCGCCTTAGCTCTTTGTTGGCTGGCAAAGCCGCCTTGTTTCATTTGTTGGCCGACAAAGCCGCCTTGTTTCATTTGTTGGCCGGCTAAGCCGCCTTTTATCGAGTAAGCATATTTTATATTTTTATTTAAATTACGATTGGGCTATTAAAAGTGCCCATTGCATTTAATTTCTTGTTTTAATTTCATTTATATTTCGCTTAGGCTCGTACAAGGCCCATCTCATTTAATTTTCGGTTATTTATTGGGCTATGAAAAGGCCCATTATATTTATTTTCTTGCTTTAATTTACATTTTGATTGGGCTCGTACAAGGCCTATTGCATTTAATTTTCGTTTATTTAATTTCAATTGGGCTAATTAATAAAAGGCCCATGTTTATTTATTAAGTCTTTTATTTTTTTAATTTTGGAATTCTGTTACAAATATTGGAGGCCCTTAGAATTTCCAGAAGAAATTTGTTATGATCATTGAATGTATTTAAATGCAAATCGTCTGGAAGACGCAATAAAGGAGAAAATAAAGCAAAGACTGGATGTCTTACTGCCAAAAGATCCCGTAGATCTTTGAGGAAAATTGAAGAAAGATATGACCACCAGAAGATGGATATTATACGACCACCAGAAGATGGATATTGTTCTTGCTTACCCTGAAGGCGCAAGTCATTTTTATTGAATGCTTTATGTTCTATTTAATTATTATTTGTTATATTTTATTTTATTATGTTTACTTTACTGTTATTATAATCGTTTGTAGAATATTGGCTCAGGCATTTGTCTTGGAGACAATGCAAATTGACATCAAGGGGGGAGTTATATGTGTGGATGTCAACTATTTTACGTAACATGTACACCAAATGAGAAAAAGATTTATACGCTCCAGAAGGGATTAATACTGAAAAATATCCCTCAACTTAATATTTTTCATCATTATTGTCCCTAAACAAATTATTGGATTATTGTTGTCCCTTAATTTGTGCACAACCGATCAATGCAGGCTAATTACCTACACTAACCGGTTTCTTATGTGGGGCTCACCAATTATATAATTTAAAATTATATTTTTTGTTCCATTGCATTGCACGTCATTTTGGTTTTCCGAGAAAAATAATAACAAAAAGAAATGCGCGTGGGCCCCACACCAATCAACTCCACCAAACCTGATCCGGTTCGATCCTTGCTCCTTCCCCAATTTGATATTCCCAAAAATCCAGCATCGATCAATACCCCCATCTCCTATCTTTGGATGTCGATTGCCGGAGGCCTTTTCACATTATTTCTTGGCATCCGAATAGCAATATTTTTCATAGACAAGTATTCTATTCAACTTTATTTGGAATAAAACCATACATCAAAGTTGATGCCACATCTCGTTCTTCATGGTTTCCAGTAGACAAACAAATGGATTCAAACAATTAATTATAGAAATTTGGTTTAAAGAACAATGAGTAACATGGCAAGCCAAGAGGCCCTTATACTTGAGAGGCAGTGAGCGAAGGAGATGCAGGGGGCGTCGCGGAAGCAGGCTACTCGGAGATCGGCGACGGCGGTAGCGCAGAGGGAAGGATCGGAGGATAAAGTATTGAGAAAGAGATCAAAAAGGATGGTGGGGAGGAGTGTGGAGGAGCAAAGCTTGTTCCCTTAGTGGGAGAAGAGCAACCAGTAGAGAAGAGTAGGAACGGATTGTTGAGTAGAGGTAGCTTGCTAGAGCCGGATCCGCCTCGGCATCGCACAACGCCTCTGCTTTTATCTGCGCCCACACCCACCCTTTTCACTAGTGTTGTTATTTACTGTTATTGTGGCGAAGGTCGTGGCGAATGAGATGGGTGAGGTTTGTGGCTATGGACCTGTGGTGGTGATGGTGAAAAAGGAGTAGCCAAACGCGCCGGTGGGCATTGCAAATTTGTAATATAGAGCGTGCAGATCTTTGTGCATTTGTGCATTTCCGATTTCTAATATTTTTTTTAAATTTTGTTCTCAGGAAAATCAATCTGACGTGGAATGCTAACAAAACAAGAAAATTAATTTTAAATTGCATAATTGGTGGGACCTACATACGAAACCGGTTATTGTAGGGAATCAGCCTACATTAATCGGTTCAATACAAGTTAAGGGACAATAACAACTCAATAAATGTTGTAGGGACAACAGTGATGAAAACTATTAAGTTGAGGGACATTTTTCAACATTAACCCCTCTAGAAGAACATAAGTTTGAATATGTTCCCCAAGAACGCAATCTTTACTATGATCTAGAAGATCATATATTTATGCTCTAGAAGAGCTAATACTCTTGAAGAGTACAGAAACCTCCATTTACAGTAATAAAAAGAAATTATTATGGATCCCGTTGTATTGACTCTGCTCTATTCCCTGAAGTGAATAAGACAGTATAATTAATTGTGCATGTGACTGTGAATAAGGTTATAATGGCAAAGCTAAAAGAAAACATGCATATTATTGTAAAATAGATCCATTACTTGAGAACATCCACATAGAGGAATTGTTCTCATACAAAAGTTGTAATAAATATTTATCTGTTGGGTACAATATTGACTCTAAAACTCTGAGCCTCGTTGTTGATGTTGACCCTAACACTGTCATTCCAGGAGAACCACATGCCACCCATATTTTTTTCTCCAGGTATCTCAAACCGATTCGTTGGAGGAAAACGAAGTGGGATTACACCATGATTTTCTCCTACTTGTCACAAAGTCTCAGTAATCAGTACCATGTTGGGCTTGTACTGATTCTTCAGATCCCTTAAGGTACGCACAAAATCTTGGGACTTTCTTGCTACACCCCTGCAATTCCATAGTAGAAGTCGTACCTTAGGCTATGTAGGTGGTAACCCAGTCACCCTTGGGACGCTCCGAGACATCATGGATACCTGATAATAACTGCGTTGATTTAAAATTTGACATGAAGGCTCTAGCTGAAATTCCTGCAGTCTATCAGATATGAAAAACATAATAGAGTTAGCCGAGCCATAAAAGGAAGCCCTTAGATTGCTTTGGTCCTCTAGGAAGAATGTTTCTTCCATAGGAGTTACAAAGAACCTAGATGAATAAAGTTCATCAACAAACACTAAACGAGGAATTCTCGCCAGATCATTCGGTAATTCCTCTTGCTACTCATTCACCATGCTATAAGCTAACCTATTCCTTCTTCCTAGAGAGGCACCCTCAGCAAAGAAAACATTAGCTGGGGAAGGCATTTTTCTTGTCTTGTTGAGTTTTTTGAGTTTTCTGCATCTTCCTGTCTCAACCGCCTCCCTTTTTTATAATTTGAGATTAGACAGCTAGGTGTCAATTTTTTCAAACTTGGACCCTTTTTCTGTCTCCGAAAAAATCCAGAAGATTTTTCGGTAATTAAAACTTTGCATTATTTGTGAGTAAACTCCAAAGCTTTTCAATTTTCGAGGTTTTGCTTTTGGAAAAGTTTGCCACTACTTTAATTATTGTCCAATAATTCTGATCTTTTCCGATATGAGTGGCAGAAATAAGCCTAATATTGACACATATATTGCAGCCTGAAGCTAGCAATTGAGTAATTGAAACTTACCATATCCAGCTAGAAGCTGGAATGCACTAGCCTAAAGCTAGCAATTTTAAGTGTTTAAATACACAGTTGGCACAGCCCGAAGCTGAGACCAACTAGAAGCTGGCAGATAGATATGCGATTTATACCTTTTATGCACCAGCCAGAAATTGGTAAATTATTTTCCTAAGTTATTATATCCAGCCTGAAGCTGGCACCAACTTGAAGTTGGTACATGGACTTATTATTTAGCATGATCGGTTGGGCCATCCCAGGTCAATATTGATGCACGAAATTTATTTGGTCATTCATTGAAAAACCAGAAGTTTTACAATCAATGAATTTCCATGTATTTGTTTGCTGCAAAATTAATTATACGGCCTTCCTGAGGTAAGATTAGCCTAGAATCACCAGCAAGTTTTGGGAATAATTCAGGGATATATACGCGGACTAATAAATCCGCCGTGTTAACCATCTAGCTAATTTTATTATTATAAATCGATGCATCGACTAGATGGTATATTGTGTACTAATTAGACGCAAGTTGGCATGTTGTACGCTTATTATGATTAAGCCAATTGCGGGTACACATCCCTAATTATCTTGTAAGACTATATGTCTTGATAATGCTGGTATATCTCTTCAATGGATAATGTATATTGTTGGAAATAAACCCAAACCGATTTGGGCGAACATTTCCAATTGATTGCAGGACCTTTGCTAAAGAGATATTACTGTTTGAGAACATGGTATTTTACACGCAGTAAATGTGCATCAAGCCAATAAGACATCATAAGATCATAAGATTTCCCATTGGTTCATGGTCATGAACCTAGTATCTTCTACCTTCGGACCATTGGTTGTACAGTATTTAATACTCCACCACAGCATAGTAAAATCGGTCCTTTAAAGAAGGCAGGGAATAGATGTTGGGTATAAAAATCTCCATCAGTTACAAAGTAGTTGAAACCATTAATTTGAGATTGGAGACATATTTGCTTAAAGTGTTTACCCAACATCAGGGGGAGGAAATAAGCAGCTGGATCAAGATATAATTAAAATGTTATTCAATATCTATTTTTGATCCTCAAACGAATTAGTGTGAACCTGAAGTTCAAAAGATGATTCATTTGAAAAATTTGATAAGTCAATTGCCAGACATATTTATTTGAAAAATGTGACCATACCAGCTGCGAAAGCTCCTGCTCGAAATAATGTTCCTGGAGAACAATTAAAATATGCAAATGAATCCAAAGTACACCAGAAGCGTAGAATATGCTCAGTTCCAAAGAAAAATTCTCGATAAAGAAAAAGGAGCAAAGAAATAAAGATGGCCCTAGTGAGAAAATAAGACCTCCAGTAGAGGTTCAAATTAAAAGTCCTCAAGTAGAGAAAAATCCTCCAGAAGAGGTTTTCTGACACAATTGATAAAGCTCCAGAAGTAACTCAGGTACCTGAAATAAATGTGTATGGTGAGATCTCAATTATAGTGTCAGGAATAAGATGGAACCGACGAGAAATAACCGTCGACGAAATACTATTTTTATTTTATATAGCGCTAAATATTTTGAAATAAAATTAGGATCATGAACCTACATCAATTGATGAATATAGGCCCAGTATGATTGGACAAATTGAGAAACATGATTAAGGCTGTGTTAGAATCGCTTGTGAAGCGAGATATTTTCTGGACCTGTAGTCCGTTGTGAAGCAAGATACTATCCGGACCTGTAGTCCGTACACCAAATGGTGTGGAACCAGTCGATTGAAAATGGGTATTTGTGCGAAAAGAGAATTATAATAGAGAGATACAAAGCACGGCTTATCGCACAAGGTTTTACCCAAACAACTTGGTATTAATTGTGAGGAGATAGATATACTCCCCTGTCATAGATGCAATTATTTTTTGTAAGTCTGGCATAATATGAAAAAGATTTAGAAATGCATCTAATGAATACAATTACAGCTTATTTTTAAGGATCTATAAGTCGAGACATATGCATGAGAATCCCTGAAGGATTCAAGTTGCTTGAAGCAACTAATTCCCAGGAATATATAAAATTAAGCTAAATTGATTTTTACATGGTTTAAACCAATTTGAGTATGCATAGTATAAAGTACATGCATAAATTTATTTTTTTTGTTTATGTTGATAATTCATATATATATATATATATATATGTTTTTTTTTAGATTTAAATATTATTGGAACTCCTGAAGAAGCTTCCAAATACCGTGCTATTTGAATAAATTAGATTGGTCCTAGAGTACCCTGTCAAAGTACAATTTACATTGCTAGTAACATGAAGCCTGAAGCTTATGACTTAAGCCTATTGGCTAGATATAACTTTATTCTTATCTTCGGGGTACAACAGATGAGGTATTATGTTAATCCTGTAAACCCGAAAAGAATATAGTTGGTCTTTGCAGATGCAGGTCCATTATTTGATCCACAAAAGCACAGACAAACATATGCTACAAGTTTACACATGAAATTGCTATATCATCGGGACCACAAAAGCAAGATGGCAAGGAAGGTGCTCCAACAACAAATTATGAAGATAATGCTGCCAACGCTGTCCAATTAAAGTAATGTTGTATCTGTCACCAAATGTCACCAAAAGTTGACAAAGACGATTGACATGCAACGACATCAAGAAATCTAAAGAGGCCAAAATGAGGGGGAGTAGAATACGCACTGCACTCTTTTTTCCTTCACCAAGTTTTTATCCCACTGGGTTTTTCTTGGTAAGGTTTTTAACGAGGCAGTTGTTCCAAAAGCGTATTCTACCCAATACACAATTACATTCAAGGGGGAGTATTATAAATAAACATAAACATGTGAATGTAATGGCCAACTACCACGGCCTCTCCCTTCCCTCCTCTTCTTTATATATACTGATGTAAATCCCCACACTGAAAAATCATAGTGAAGCAATAAAACTCAGAACTTACATGCCCTCTCTTCCTCTCCTTTCTCCTTCATTTCTTCTTCATTAAACACCAAATTTATAACATATATAAGGTTATGGTATTAATCACCTATTAATTAACACTACTTTTCCTTTCTTAAGATGCTATGCTAGCCTGCCACCACGTGCCCACAATTGCAGGAAGAAGAAGTGCGGACATGGCAATGTGGTAGACATCCATACGGATAACAACTTCGCGAGTCCTAAATCTTTTCCCGAAATCTCATTTGAGTCGTAAAATCGAAAAATGACTCATTCAAGTCCTATAACATTTAAAAAGAACACCAATTGAGTCTCTGTCTATGATTCCGTTAAATTTTCTCTTATCTTTAAGAACGTTTAGTCCCTACAAGTATATATAATATTATTTTAGTCCTTATACTTTTCTAAAATTTTCATTTTAATCCTTTATAAAATAATAAAAAGAATAAGAAAGGAGCGACTCGAAACACTAAATGCATATCTCTATGTATATTAGCCTTTAGGGTTTAAAATTTAGGATACAGAATGAAGTAGTAAGCTAAAAATACTAAATATTAAATTCATAAATTCTAAACCCTAAATAAAAAAACTAAAAATACTAAAAATTCTCAATCTTATATCCTAAATCTTTAAATTTTAAATTTTAAAAATGCTAAACCCTAAACCAAAAATCTTAAAATCCTAAACTCTAAATCCTAAGTCCTACATTCTAAACTCGAAACATTATATCTTTAGTCTTATATCCTAAACCCTAAAAAATTATAAGACCTTGAACTCTAAACCCTAAATTATTAAACCAATAAACCGTAAATCTTAAACCTTAAATCTTAAAATACTAAACCTCAAACTCTAGAATCTTAAATTCTAAATTTTAGATTCTTTAACTTTGTATCATAGACCTCTAAATTTTCAATACAAAAAAATTCAACTCTAAACTCTATCTCCTAAATTCTAATCTCCTAAATCCTAAACCTTAAATCATAAATTTTAGACCCTAAACCCTAAAACTTAAAAGATTAATATTTTAGGTTATTAGGATTTAAGTTTTAGAATTTAGGATTTAAGTTTTTTAGGATTTAGAGTTTAGAGATTTATGATATGAAGTTAAGGACTTTAGGGTTTAGAGTTTGAGGTTTTAGAGTATAAGATTTAATATTTTAAGTTTTAGGGTTTAGAATTTAGAATTTAGTGTTTTAATATTTTTGGATTTAGAATTTAAGGTTTTTGGTTTTTAAGGTTTAAAATTTTCAGAGATTAGAATTTAGGATTTAGGTTTTAGAGTTTAGGATTTTAGGATGTATGGTTTAGTATTTAAGGTTTTTAAGATTTAAAATTTAGAGATTTATGATATAAAGTTGATAATTTCTAAATTTGGTGTTTTTAGTTTTGAGATTTAGGGTTTAGAATTTAGGATTTTTGGATTTAATATGTTTGGCTTACTACTTCATTTTTTATCCTAAATTTGAAACCCTAAAATCTAATATGTGTAATAATGTACATTTTAATGGTTCGAGTTGCTTTTTTTATTTTTTATTATTTTATAAAGGATTAAAACGAAAATTTTAGAAAATTATGGGGACTAAAATAATATTATGTATACTTATAAGGAATAAAAGTTCTTAAAAATAACAGAAAATTTGACGGAAACATTGACGGGGACTCGTTTGGTGTTCATTTTAAATGTTGTAGGACTCGAATGAGTTATTTTTCTTTTCTAGGACTCAAATTGTAACAGCCCGGGTAAAAATTTACATTTTACCGGGACTGTAAAAATACTTTGTACAGTAATTTACCGTATAAAAATAATATTGGATAATTATTTCAGGGTAAATTATGCATCGGATTTCAAAACCGAGCTCTGTTCCACACTCAGGATTTTTCTGCGGATTTTACGGACCAAAGTTGGAATTTTCGGGTCCAGGAAGCTCGAGAAAAGTCATGTTTAACCTCGAGTTATCGGGCCAGAAATAAAGTCAAGGGGGGTATTATAGATATTTTCTGGTCCGGACGGGACACGACTGCATAATTGAAATTATGCAGCCGCCTCTTTCCTGTTATGCTCGTGAAAGCCTGCCCCTCCCTGTGACACCCGTGATGCGTCCTGTATTTCACCTCAAAAATCCATTCTCCTGCATGCCAGCACCATCACATTTTCTTCTGCCTGCAAAAACCCATCACCCAGTTCATTTATCCTCACCCTACAAAAACTCACTGCCTGCAACCCATTTCCTTGCACCTGCAAACACGCAAACCCAGCTTATTTTCCTTTACCTGCAAAATACCCAGTACAAACCCATACCAAAAAGAAAAGAAAATAATAAAAAAAAACACCATCCACCAACCAGAAGCTGCCACCTCATCACCATCCCAACACCACCGCCACCTTCCTTCCTCTACCCCTCCTCGCTGTTCACGCGTAGGTGAACCGAGCCGCCACACGCGAAACCGCCTCACCGTCGCCTCCTGACGCGCCTCCGGTAGCTGAGAACCCGACGGGCCACTTCTCTCCCTGCTGCTCATCGCCACCGCCCGCAACCGTGTCGACAGCCGCCGCTTCCCCTCGCCAGCGCCTCGCTCTCTTCGCTGCGTCGTCCTACAGCCGTCGCCCTGCTCGCGCCGCCGTCGTCTGCAAGCTGAGGTGAGCAGACCCGCGATGTAGACAAACGGGTTGGGGTGACCGGTTTCGCAGCCGGGTAAGGGTTTCGGGTCGCGTCGGCCAGGGCCGTTGCCCAGGCCTTGGTTGGGCTTTGACCTGGGCCTAGTCGTGGTTGGGGCTGGGTTTTGGATGTGGGTTGGCACTATTGGCCCAGTCCCTTTTTAATAAAAAAAGAGAGAAAGATAAGATCTGGATATATATATATGGACTATATAATTCTGAAAAAAAGAATTTTAATGGTAATTATATTTTGGAAAATATATGGATATTAAATGGAAAATCGGCTAAGGTGAGGATAAGTAAATATTTATATACTGCCCGTAGTACCAAGTTGCTGTTATTTATTATGTGATTTATATGCTTGAATAATTCTTTGTGGCTATGAATGGATGTTGTGAAATGAATTTAATTGATATTGCTGCCGTTGATGTTGCTGAATTGATGCTACTGTTGATGTTGTTGATAAAATCAGAAATGTTGGTAATAGTAGGATATTATTGTTGTTGTTGACTGTGAAGATTGTGTGAGTAGAGTTCCGAGGGTACTAGTAAGGGAAAACAGTTGGAATAAGTTTGTATTATCCAGACGAGCGGAGAGGCTGTGAGCCTGCTCTGGATAATGTGATAGTGGTTTGATGATAGATGTACAGTAACTAATTGAGGGAAAGAAATAATAAATTGAATACACTTAGACATCTAGTAAGTCACAGTTAAATATTGGAACAGTTAGATGGTAGTCTTATTTTTATGGTGCTGGGGGAGAGTGTGCTTGGGGTCTGCTCCCTGTCTGTACCAATTTTTATTTTAGGCGCTGGGGGAGAGTGTGCTTGGGGTCTGCTCCCTGTCTGTGCCAGTTATACGTGGAGGTACCAGGGGCGAGGTCCACGGGCTAGCTAGCTTGACTACCAGGCGACGGCCACCATTTAACTAGTGATAGGGGCCCTGATAATAAAATTGGTATAGCGTGTCTAGAATCACAGAGTGTGTTATTTAGGGTTCCTGTGATCCTTAGTTAATTGCTGTTGATGTGACTTGGATTATTTACGGTTGTTTGTATATGTATATTTGCTTATGGATTTTACCCGGTGAGCACTTCGGACTCAGCCCTCGCCTGCGTGACCTGGTCGCGTAGTTTGATTGTGCGTAGCTCAGGTACATTCGAGGCAAGCTGTGGCGCACCCTCTGCCAGGCCCGGTTCCATCCTGCGTTGCATCATGTTTATACTGTTGTCTATTGCTGTGTTGTATTAAGACTTCCGCTGCTTGCATTTTATTACTTTGATTCAGTTGCTTGTTGTAATAATGTTCCCGTGCCGGGACAAGTACTCTCGATGTATTATGTACTTTTATTGTGTTAATACTGTTGGTTGTAATATTTACCACGGTGGTTACTGTAATAGTATGTGGTCCCACGTGTTTACTGTGTGTAACGGTAAATACGGATCGGGGCGTTTCATTTTCGTAGCAGAGCGGGCTGTAGGTCCTTGGTTGTTGTTTGATTGTTTGTGCATATCCTGCTCCATATGTTATAAATATGATACTCATGCATACATCTTCATATAGGTAGAACGAGATGGGTCCGACTGAGTGACACCAGCAAGCCGCCCAACAGCACTTGGAAGAGGACCAAGTGTCAATCGGTCAACCGCATGCCTACGTGGAAGAGCCACATGTCTACGATGGGGTACCGGGTATGCCATACCAGATGTCTCTGCAGATGATGCACATGATGACCCAGATCCTTCATCGACAGACAGCTGGGGGACCAGTCAAGGACCCTATTTTTACCAAGCTATCGGAGCTTGGAGCTGAGCCCTTCTCAGGGGCGACTGACCCTCGTGAGGCGGACGAGTGGCTACGTCAGATTGCCAGGGTCATGCTTAAGATCAAGTGCACAACCGACCAGTGGGCGAACTATGTCGCTTCTCTTTTCCCTGAGGAAGCAGCAACATGGTGGGAATCTACCACAAGAGACCTGCCGAAACCAGTGGTGATGCCATGGGTTGAGTTCACGGCTATGTTCAAGGACAAGTTCATTACCGAGGAATTTCAGGAGCGCATGCAGCACGAATTCCTGGAATTGCGCTAGGATGGTATGACCATGACAGAGTATGAGAAGAAGTTTGACCGTCTGTCCCTATATGTTGGAGATCTGGTAGCAACTACCAAAGCCAGAAGCCAACGTTTCTGGAGAGGTTTACATCCTGACATCCGAGCTATCATGGGATGTAAGGACTATGCTGGATATCAGGACATGGTAAGGGATGCTCAGAAGGCTGAAGTTACATGGCGTGATCAACAGTAGTATCGCCGGAAGAGGAATGCACGCAAGTTCCTCCCAGTCAGAACAAGAAGCCATATGCATCTGCCACTAGTGCACCTGCAGCTAGGCGAGGACAGTACCAGTCGACGACCTATGGACGTGGTTGGACTAACAACCGCGGAGCTCCGACTGGAGGATGGAGTGGACCTGGAGTGACTAGTTTTGGAGATAACCGCTTCCGACGTCCCATATCATCAGTCAGATGCTTCGAGTGTAATGAGTTGGGACATTACCGTTATGCATGCCCAAAGCTTGGGAGAGTCAGTAACTCTGCACCGGCACCAACAGTTTAGGCCTCTGTGGCTAGCATACCAGGTGGATCTAGAGCACAAGGACAAGGACAAGGCCGTGGTTGTGGGAATCCTTCCGCAAGGACCTAATCTGGAGCTAACCAAAGCACAGCAGTTCCTAGAGCTTTTGTCATCACCGCAGAAGAGGACCCTGATGCTGCTCAAGTTATAGCAGGTATCTTTACAGTACATAGTAGTGTTGCATTCACATTAATTGATCCCAGAGCCACACATTCCTTTATAGCTCAAACCTATGCTATGCAACATAACTGTGAAGATATATCCTTAGAAAAACCGATGAGGGTTAGATTACCTGCAGGCATCATAGTGAGGCTAGATAGAGTTTATAAGGATGTGCCGCTAGTATTTGAGAACGAAACCTTTCCTGCTCGACTCATTGTCATGAACATGGGAGGATTTGATATAATCCTAGGCATGGATTGGTTGTCGAAGTATCAAGCTTTGGTGGATTGCCGAGCTAAGCAAGTGAGGTTGACATCCGCCGAAGATCGGTCGATTGTTTTGTCCGGAGTGGGAAGAACTGCAACCACATGTAGGATTTCTGCTACCCAGGGCTACGGAATGAAGAAACATGGTCCAGACGCTTTACTGACCCACATTCCAGCGGAGAGACACAAGACCCTACCCTAGAGGATGTGTTAGTTGTAAGGGAGTTTGTTGATGTCTTCCCAGATGACCTACCAGGTTTGCCACCCGACAGAGAGGTTGAGTACACCATCGAGCTAGTACATGGAGTTACACCTATCTCGATGGAACCATACAGGATGGTACCAATAGAGCTTCAGGAGCTGAAGAAGCAGCTAGACGAACTATTGGAGAAAGGTTTCATCAGACCTAGTACCTCACCATGGGGTGCACCAGTCTTGTTCATGAAGAAGAAGGATGGTAGTCTGCGTATATGTGTAGACTATCGCCAGATCAACAAGGTGACAATCAAGAACAAGTACCCATTACCGAGGATTGATGATCTTTTCGATCAGCTTCAAGGAACAACGGTGTTTTCAAAGATTGATCTCCGATCGGGCTATCACCAGATCAAGATTTCGGAGGAGGACATACCGAAGACAGCTTTTCGCAAATGGTATGGCCACTTCGAATTCACTGTGGTACCTTTTGGTTTGACCAATGCACCGACAGTATTCATGTGCTTGATGTACTTGGTACTGAATGAGTTCCTGGATAAGTTCGTTGTGGTTTTTATTGATGATATCCTCATCTACTCCAAGAGCAAGGAAGAGCATGAAGAGCATTTGAGGATAGTGCTTCAAAGGTTACGGGAGAAGCAACTGTATGCCAAATTCACCAAGTGTGAATTTTGGCTTGGAGAAGTTTCCTTCCTCGGACATGTAGTAGGCGGGGATGGAATAAAGGTTGATCCTGCCAAAGTTAAGGCTGTGTTGGAGTGGGAGCCTCCTAAGAATGTGTCCGAAGTGAGGAGTTTTCTTGGCTTGCAGGACATTATCGGAGGTTCATAGAAGGTTTTTCCTTATTAGCCAATCCCATGACTAAGCTATTGAGGAAAGAACAAGCTTTTGTTTGGAGCCCGGAGTGCCAACGGAGTTTTGAGGAGCTTAAGAAGAAGTTGACCACGGCACCAGTGCTAATAGTACCCAAGCCAGGAGTGGAGTATGTGCTGTTTTGTGACGCATCAGGTCTTGGTTTAGGAGCCGTGCTGATGCAAGAAGGACGAGTGATTGCTTATGCCTCTAGAAAGCTAAGGACTCATGAGAAGAACTACCCGACTCATGATCTTGAGATGGCAGCTGTGATCTTGGCTCTGAAGATTTGGAGACACTACTTGTTTGGAGAGAAGTGCCGAATCTTCACTGACCACAAAAGTCTCAAGTACATCATGACTCAGAAGGAGCTTAACCTGCGTCAAAGACGATGGGTTGAGTTGCTTAATGATTATGACTATACTATCGAGTATCACCCAGGAAAGGCTAATGTGGTAGCTGATGCTTTGAGCCGGAGACAATCGGATGATGCCTCCACCAGTTACTCGATGTTCTCACTTAACGAGCTAAGGAAGTTGGGAGTTGACTTGACAGTGGATGATACAGGAGCTTTTCTGGTACACATGAGTGTCAAGTCCAACCTAAGAGGATGGATAGTGGAGTTACAAGATGGAGATCCCGACCTGGTCAAGCTAAAGGAAGGAGTAAGGAATGAAAAAGAAGACAAGTTTCGTATAGCTGATGATGGAGCACTGATGATTGGGAAACAGGTATGTGTACCCAATGTCAGTAACCTACGTAGTCAGATTCTGGATGAAGGTCATATGACACCGTATGCGATGCATCCTAGAAGCACCAAGATGTATCAGAACCTGAAGAGTCATTTCTGGTGGCCTCGTATAAAGAAGGATGTAGCCGAGTATGTCGCAAGATGCATTACTTGCCAACAGGTGAAAGCTGAACATCAGGCTCCAGCAGGCAAGATGAGATCGTTGACAATACCAAAGTGGAAGTGGGAGATGATCACCATGGATTTTGTGATTGGTTTACTGATGACTCGGAGGTAGCATGATGCTATTTGGGTCATCGTTGATCGATTAACAAAATTGGCTTATTTTCTTCCTATCCGCCAGACTGATACCATGGACACATTGGCGGGTAAGTATGTTGCTGAGATTGTGAGGCTACATGGGATTCCAAAGTCTATAGTCTCAGACAGAGATCCCAGATTCACATCATGATTCTGGAAGAGTTTACAAGCTGCTTTGGGAACCAAGTTGAGCTTCAGCACTGCTTTTCATCCTCAGATGGATGGATAGTGTAACAACCCGGGTAAGATTTTTGATTTTTATCGGGACTGTAAAAGTCTTTTTACCGTGATTTACTGTTGAATTAATCTTGGGTGATTCATTCAAGGTAAATCGGGAGTCGTTTTTATAATTATTTTATGAAAATATATTTTGAAAAGAGTTTTAATTAAAGTATGGTACCGAAATTATATACAGATATACGTACGGTATTATATTTTCGGTAAAGATAATAATAACAGATATGAACAGGGATGGGTTATTTCGCAGTTTGGGCATCATAGCATACCGATTATGTTCATTTATGTGTATATGTTGTTGTGTTGGATAGGTTGGATATCGGGCAGTTTCCCGAGGAGCCGGCGTCGGACCGGTCATTTTTCCAGAGTTAAGTAATCGGCCAAGGTGATGATGGATTTCCTTCAATATGTGCCTGTATTACTCGGTTATTGTGCTTGATGTTTATTGTATTGTTGTTGGATGCATTTGTTGTGATTATGGTCGGGATGTTTATCCCATGTTGGTTTTTGGGATGTTTATCCCCGTGTTGATTTTCTGTGTCTTTTGGAATAAGAATAATGGATTAATAATAAATTGTGACAAGGATGTCGATCCTTGATTTTTGGATAGGGATGTCTATCCCGGTATCCTGGCTAGGGATGTCGATCCCTACGATTTGGTTTTAATGACGATAATATAATTGTCACGTGGTAAGTAGAGGTACGACTGGATGGTTTAAGACTGTTTTGTGGTGGCCATGATCTGGGTTACTTGTGATGGGCATGTTGATGCCGGTTTGATTGGGATGATGATCCCTGAGTTTGTTATTGGGATGTTGATCCCGGGTTCTTTTTGATCTGGCACCAGGAACAGGTTGATAACCTGGTACGACCCTAGCTTATCCGTGACGGGGCTCGGAAAAGATAAAATTGGATAATTGGATTTTATTTGAGTCTTTTCGGTCTTGAACCGGTTTTGGGTCTTTTTCCTGTTTTTGACTTGAGTAATTTCAGTGTTCATATTGATTGTCTTTCCTTCGTCGGTGAGCACTTCGGACTCACCCCTCACCTGCGGGCTTTCATCCTGTAGGATGAGTTATTTGTGGTACAGGATTGGTGCATTCCAGAGAGGCTGCGGCGTTATCCCTTGGACAGGACTTGGATCCATAGTTTGCATCTATGTCGCATACAGTGTTTATGTGAGTTATAAGTCTCCCGCTATGCAGTTATTTGAGTTATTGGGCCATTGGGCCGGTTTTGTTATTTATTGTTGTTTTTATTATGGGCTGTTGAGCCCGGTTATCTGTTGTATACACTGTATGCTGGATTATGTTGGGTTGGGTTGTCACAGTTCCGGCACGTGTCTACTGTGTACGGTAAATACGGGTCGGGGCGTTTCATTTTTTGTGAAGGCCCTCTCCCCGAGGGACCCACCATATTCAGGTATTGTTACATCACATCCCTCAGCCCACACCTTTTCAAGGTTTAATCCTTTACCATGCTGCAGCACTAGGGATTCGAACTCGGGCAAGGGTTTCGGGTCGCGTCGGCCAGGGCTGTTGACCAGGCCTTGGTTGGGCTTTGACCTGGGCCTAGTCGTGGTTGGGGCTGGGTTTTGGATGTGGGTTGGCACTATTGGCCCAGTCCGTTTTTAATAAAAAAAAAAAGAGAGAAAGGTAAAATCTGGATATATATATATGGACTATATAATTCTAAAAAAAAAGGAATTTTAATGGTAATTATATTTTGGAAAATATATGGATATTAAATAGAAAATAATTACTTTGGGTATATATATATATATGGTAAATAATAATTATTTTGGAAAGTACATACTTATGGAATAATTTGGAAAGGGTATTATCAAAGTAAGTAAATACGTACCGGAATAATAACCAGATATAATTATAGTAAAATATTTCTGGCCTATGTAATTAAATGGTGAATTATGATGATAATGGGAATAACCCAGGGGAGTACCGAGTTAGCACAGTAATTATTTTACGACTTACAGTAATAGACGAGCATTTGCATATCATCTTATGTGTGCATAAATTGTTGTTTGATATAGGAATTGATAACGAGCAGTATCCCGAGGAGCCTGAGCCGGAACATTTCGAGGACTATCAGGAATAGGAAAATCGGCTAAGGTGAGGATAAGTAAATATTTATATACTGCCCGTAGTACCAAGTTGCTGTTATTTATTATGTGTGTTATATGCTTGAATAATTCTTTGTGGTTGTGAATGGATGTTGTAAAATGAATTTAATTGATATTGCTGCCGTTGATGTTGCTGAATTGATGCTACTGTTGATGTTGTTGATAAAATCAGAAATGTTGGTAATAGTAGGATATTACTGTTGTTGTTGACTGTGAAAATTCTGTGAGTAGAGTACCGAGGGTACTAGTAAGGGAAAACAGTTGGAATAAGTTGCAAGCTGTGGCGCACCCTCTGCCAGGCCTGGATCCATCCTGCGTTGCATCATGTTTATACTGTTGTCTATTGCTGTGTTGCATTAAGACTTTCGCTGCTTGCATTTTATTACTTTGATTCGGTTGCTTGTTGTAATAATGTTCCCGTGCCAGGACAAGTACTGTCGATGTATTATGTACTTTTATTGTGTTAATACTGTTGGTTGTAATATTTACCACGGTGGTTACTATAATAGTATATGGTCCCACGTATTTACTGTGTGTAACAGTAAATACGGATCGGGGCGTTTCACAAATAAGATTTCGGAAAAAGATATAGGACTCGGGGAGTTGTTATCCCATAACTTTTTGTATTAAAATCAGCAATAATTAGCATAAAAAAGGAAATAATTAAAGTTTTTTAAAATTTTTGTATTAATTTGGAATTAATGGGCGTTGAAAATTTAAATTTTCCCATTATATATAATAATTAATTTCCTTTTTTAAAATTTTTAATGATTTTCAATCAATCACTTTGAAAATTTATTTGCTTTCTGTAACAGCCCGGGTAAAATTTGGTATTTTTACCGGGACTGTAAAAGTCTTTTTCCAGTGATTTACCGAATGAATTAATCTTGGGTAATTAATTCAAGGTAAATCGGGCATTGTTTTTCGTAAACGAGGTTTTCCCCGCGCTCGGGATTTTTTCGTGAATTTTTCGGACCAAAGTTGGTATTTTTCGAGTCCCGGAATCCTCAGAAAAATCACACCGGAAAATAACTAAGGGGGTATCAGTTATTTTCTGGTCCGGCCTGGACACGACTTACCGGCATGATTGGGTTTAGGAGCCACCTACCTATGATGCTCGTGATGGCCTCCTCCTGTTGTGCCTGTGAATGGCTTGTGATGCCCGTGACGCTTTTCTTTTTTCTGCCTGATGAAGACATCTTCTCCATGTCCTGCACACACCACCATCACACACCACCATCATTTCTTCTTCCTCAAAAACCAACAACCTTTCTCCTACAACCACCTTCTTCACTCTCAAAATCAAACAGAAAAAAAAGGAGAAGAAAAAAAGAAAGGAAAAAAAAAGAGAGTAGAGACCAGAAAAAAAGAGAGAAAAGAAAAAAAGAATGAATGAAAAAAAAAAAAAACAAAACAACACATTTTCTTCTTCCTCCTTCTCCGTGACCAGCCGCCCGACGCCACCACCCAGCCGCCACCTGCAACCGACGCCACAGCCTCGTCGCCATCGCCACCAACAAGCGCGACCGCTGCCTTGCCGCCTCTCCTCCTCCACTCTTCTCCTCGCCACTCTTGCACCCTCTCTCATCGCGCCTGCAAGCAACCACGACACCGACCTCTCTCACGCCGCCGTACGTGTTTCCGTCGCGTTGCGCCACCACCAGCAACGCCATCTCCAGCCTGCGTTCCTCCGTGCCAACCACGGCTCGTCACCACCGGCATGGACCGCACCTCACATCGCTGCCCTGCCCGCGCTCCTGCCGCAGCCCGGAGTTGCAGCATCGGCAGCCAGTTGCACGGCGCCTCGCACCTCTCACCTCGTGTGGAGCGTCGCCGCTCCTCTACGTGCCCCTCTTGTCGCTGCTCGCCTCTTCCTCGCCTCGATCTGCGCCCACCGCCGCTGCAAGGTGAGCTGTGGGGATGGAGATGACGAGCGGGTTGACCCGTTTGAGGCGGGTTCGACCCGAATTCGTCTGGGCTGACCCGGTTGGGTTAGGGTTTGACACCTGGGCTTGGACCTGGGTTTCTTTAAGTGGGCTGCTGAATTTGTTGGGGTGGATGGGTTGGGCCTGGGCTGGGCATGGGCTCACTGTTCATAGCCCAGTCCAGAAATAAAAAAATATATATATAACTATAAACAAGTAATTATAATTATTCTGGTATTTAATTTTGAAACAAAATAATATATATACATTTTTAGAAAATTATGGTCATTTTAATTCTGGTATTTTGAGAAAAATATAAATATATATACTTGATAAATAATTAAGTTATGTTTTGGAAAAACTAATATTATTTGGAAAAAATATATATACCATGAAAATAATTTCTGGAAATTTTATATAAATATCATTTTCCTTGGAAATAATGGTAACTGATTATGTTTTTGAAAAATATGTAATTATGGTGTACAAGTAATAGTTTTGAAAATATATAGTTACTTTGATATATAATTGTTTGGAAAAGTAGTTTACCTTTGGAAAATATATAGGTATATTTATTAATTCGTATTTATCTTTAGAAAATAATTTTGTATGATTAATGTTTTTTGGAAATATGGTTTTCTAAAAATAATAATATTTGGTAATTATATTTTGGCAAGAAATATATTTTATGGAATAATTTTGGGAAAAATACATATATATGATATAATTTCTAGGAAAATTATATTGTTATTATTTTGGAAGACAAAGTATAATTATTCTATAAAAAAATATTTAAAGGAGAGTTTTAATTAAAGTATGGTACCAGAATTATACTCGGATATACGTACTGTATAATATTTTCGGTAAAAAAAATGATAATAAAGGATATGAACCGGGATGGGTTTATTTCGTAGTATTGGCATCATAACATACCGATTATGTGCATTTATGTGAGCATGTTGTTTTTTTTTTAGGTTTGATATCGGGCAGTTTTCCGAGGAGCCGGCTTGGGACCGCTCATTGTCTTTAGAGTTGAGTAATCAGCTAAGGTGAAGATGGATTTCCTTCAATATGTGCCTGTATTACTCGGTTGTTGTGTTTGATGATTGTTGCACTGTTGATTGCTGCATTTGCTGTGGTTTGTTTTGGGATGTTTACTCCAGTATCTTGATTGGTTTTGGGATGTTTATCCCCATGATTTGGTTTTGGGATGTTTATCCCCGTGCATTGAGTTTTGGATGTTTATTTTCGTGTCTTATGGTATAAGAATAATGGATTAAATAATAAATTGTGATCAGGATGTCGATCCTCGGTTTTGGATAGGGATGTCTATCCCAGTATTTTGGTTAGGGATGTTGATCCCTGAGACTTGGTTTTGGATGATGATAATATAATTGTCACGTGGTAAGTAGTGGTACGACTCGATGGTTTGAGATTGTTTTATGGTGGCCATGACCTGGGTTACTTGTGATAAGCATGTCTATGCTTGGGATGTCTATCCCTGGGTTACTATTTTGGGATGTCGATCCCTGGGCTCTCTTGGATTTGGTCTGGCACCCGAAATATGTTGATAACCAGGTCTGACCCCTAGCTTATTCGTGACGGGGCCCAGAAAGATCAAATTGGGATTTGGTTTTTGTTTAGGTCTTTTTGGTCTTGGACCAGTCTTGGGTCAAGTCATATTTTGGCTGTTGTGCCTGTTTTCGACCTTGAGTAATTTTTAGTGTTGCATATTGATAGTCTATCCATGGTTAGTGGGCACTTCGGACTCACCCCTCACCTGCGGGCTTTCATCCCGTAGGTTGAGTTATTTGTGGTTCAGGTTTGATGCATACCAGACAAGCTGCGACGTTATCCCTCGGATAGGACTCGGATCCATTAGTTTGCATCAGTGTCGCATACAGTGTCTTTGTGAGATATTATGTCTTCCGCTATGCTATTTATTGCTATTGTTGGGCCATTGGGCCGGTTGTGTTGTTATTGATATTACCGAGATTTAATGACGGTTTCATGTTGAGCCGAGGGGCCAGATTTCAGATGCTTATATTTTGGCTTGTTCAGCCAGTTTTTTGTTGTTTACACTGTATGCTGGGCTTTGTTTGGTTGGGTCGTTATAGTTCTGGCACGTGTTTACTGTGTACGGTAAATACGGGTCGGGGCGTTTCATTTTTGGTAGCGGAGCGGGCGTTAGGTCTTGTTGGGTAGTCCTTGTGTGTTTGTTGTTCTTGTTTGCATAGTTCGCTCCATTTGTTTATTATTTTATATCATTTAGTTAGTACATGATGGATCCAGTTGAGGGACGCCAGCTTGCCACAGAACATACACATAAGAGGTAAATGATGCCATAAATATGCAGAAACATAAATATTGTTAATATTACTAATATTATTATCACAAACATTAATATTACATTATAATATTAAAAAAAACATTCATCTTCTCGGTACGACATTGACCCTGAAGCTATTGGGGTCATTGTTAATGTTCACCCTGATGCTGTCGTTCCACGAGAACCACATGCCGCCTGCGTTGTTCTGGCCAGGAAGCTCGAACCGGTTTGCTTGAGGGAACCGGAGTGGGAGGACACCGTGATCATCTTCAGGCTGCCACTGGGTCTCCGTGAGAAGAACCATGTTGGGCTTGTACTGGTTCTTCAGGTCCCTTAGGGTACGCGAGAACTCCTGGGAACGCCTTCCGATTCCTCTGCAGTTCCACACTAGAAGTCGGGCCTTTGGCCAAGTTGTGGGCAATCGAGTTACTCTGGGCATGCTCTGGGCAGTCATCGAGAGCTGGTAGTAGGTACCTTGGTCCAGGAAATAGCAAGTGGGCTCTAGGTTGAATTCCTGAAGTCTTTCAGAAATGAAAAACAAGACGGAATTGGCCAAGACGTAGAAGGAGGTCCTCAGGGTGCCTTGGTCCTCTAGGAAGAACGTCTCTTCCATGGGAGTGATGAAGAACCTCGACGAGTAGAGTTCGTCGACGAAGACCAGACGGGGCATTCTGCCGAGCTCGTTCGGTAGTTCCTCCGGACGTTCGTTGAACATGCTGTAGGCCAACCGGTTTCTCCTGCCTAGGGAGGCACCTTCGACGAAAAAGACAGACGATGGAGCAGGCATTCTGACTGGGCGAGTTATGTGTTTTCTTTCTGAATGTGTTCTGTGTTTAGTTTTTCTAAACGTGCTTCACAAAACTTGCTTTCAAATGCTTTTGATGATTTACATCTCACCACTCCGTCTTTTATACTCCTGTGGGGAGTGTGATTACCGTTTTGTTTTTCAAAGTTTAGACCCCACCTATGCCCGGGAAAGTTTAAAGGATTTTTGGGTGATGGGAAAAGCAGATTCCCTTCACAAAGCTCCAAACCGTTTTCATTCCTCAAGGTGTTGCTTTTTGAAAATTTTGCCGTTGCCTCATTTATTACTTCATCACTTTGTGTATTTTGGGGCTACCAACACAAGTGTTTTTCAGCCCCTTCCCATCTCACGATTTTCTATCGCCTTGGCTACCTTGCTTTAATCTTTTTATGGCTTTTTCCTGCATCTTTTATCACATGCATTCGTGACCGTTGAGGCTAAACTGATGGGAACATACCTCGAGTAGAGTGCATGAGCGACAAGCTTACACCTGTTCGGAAATCATGGAGGGATACAAGACTTGACAGACGTTTTTGGCTCATGCAGAATTTGTGAACAAGTGGATAACGTTTCTTCCGAGGGACACAGGACGTTCTCGTGATCACCACCTTGCGAGTTAACGGACGTCTTTTTCACGAGGGAATCGACGTCACCGCTAGCTGTGCATGTTACGTTTCCCGGGATCGAGGATGTATACGACCGATATGAGCGCTGATCATGAAAACATATTTTTCGTAACCGAGGTTTTTCCCGCGCTCGGGATTTTTCCGTGAATTTTTCGGACCAAAGTTGGTATTTTTCGTGTCCCGGAATCCTCAGAAAAATCACACCGGAAAATAACTAAGGGGGTATCAGTTATTTTCTGGTCCGGTCTGGACACGACTTACCTCCATGATTGGGTTTAGCAGCCGCCTACCTGTGATGCTCGTGATGGCCTCCTCCTGTTGTGCCTGTGAATGGCTTGTGATGCCCGTGACGCTTTTCTTTTTTCTGCCTGATGAAGCCATCTTCTCCATGTCCTGCACACACCACCATCACACACCACCATCATTTCTTCTTCCTCCAAACCCAGCTACCTTTCTCCTGCAACCACCTTCTTCACTCTCAAAATCAAACAGAAAAAAAAGAAGAAGAAAAAAATAAAGGAAAAAAGAGAGAGTAGAGACTAGAAAAAAAGAGAGAAAAGAAAAAAAAAGAATGAATGAAAAAAAAAAAAACAACACATTTTCTTCTTCCTCCTTCTCCGTGACCAGCCGCCCGACGCCACCACCCAGCCGCCACCTGCAACCGACGCCACAGCCTCATCGCCATCGCCACCAACAAGCGCGACTGCTGCCGTGCCGCCTCTCCTCCTCCACCCTTCTCCTCGCCGCCCTTGCACCCTCGCTCGTCGCCGCCTGCAAGCAACCACGACACCGACCTCTCTCACGCCGCTGTACGTGTTTCTGTCGCGTTGCGCCACCACCAGCAACGCCATCTCCAGCCTGCGTTCCTCCGTGCCAACCACGGCTCGTCACCACCGGCGTGGACCGCACCTCGCATCGCTGCCCTGCCGCCACCCGGAGTTGCAGCATCGGCAGCCACCTGCACGGCGCCTCTCACCTCTCACCTCGTGTGGAGCGTCGCCTTCGTCGCCGCTCCTCCACGCGCCCCTGTTGTCGCCGCTCGCCTCTTCCTCGCCTCGATCCGCGCCCACCGCCGCTGCAAGGTGAGCTGTGGGGATGGAGATGACGAGCGAGTTGACCCGTTTGAGGCGGGTTCGACCCGGATTCGTCTGGGCTGACCCGGTTGGGTTAGGGTTTGACACCTAGGTTTGACACCTAGGCTTGGACCTGGGTTTCTTTAAGTGGGCTGCTGAATTTGTTGGGTTGGATGGGTTGGACCTGGGCTGGGCATGGGCTCACTGTTCATGGCCCAGTCCAGAAATAAAAAAAATATATAACTATAAACAAGTAATTATAATTATTCTGGTATTTAATTTTGAAAAAAAATAATATATATACACTTTGAGAAAATTATGATCAGTTTAATTCTGGTATTTTGAGAAAAATATAAATATATATACTTTGATAAATAATTAAGTTATGTTTTGGAAAAAATATACATACCATGAAAATTATTTCTGGAAATTTTTTATAAATATCATTTTCCCTGGAAATAATGGTAACTGATTATCTTTTTGGAAATTATGTAATTATGGTGTACAAGTAATAGTTCTGAAAATATATAATTACTTTGATATATAATTGTTTGGAAAAGTAATTTACCTTTTGAAAATATATAGGTATATTTATTAATTCGTATTTATCTTTAGAAAATAATTTTGCATGATTAATGTTTTTTGGAAATATGGTTTTCTAAAGATATTAATATTTGGTAATTATATTTTGGCAAGAAATATATTTTATGGAATAATTTTGGGAAAAATACATATATATGATATAATTTCTAGGAAAATTATATTGTTATTATTTTGGAAGACAAAGTATAATTATTCTATAAAAAAATATTTAAAGGAGAGTTTTAATTAAAGTATGGTACCGGAATTTGAAACGCCCCAACCCGTATTTACTGTACACAGTAAACACGTGCCGAAACTATTCTAATTGATAGGAAACACAGCACAACTCGCATGTATTTTACAGCAGCAAACCATATAATACAATCGTCACCCATGCTTGGGAACCATTGTTAAGCAGTACACAGCTCACTATATACAACAATAACAGAGAAAAGAGCAAGCAGTCACAGCAGCGGAATTATAATACAGCATCATATGCAACAAAACAGCAGCGGAAGACTCTATGCACATGCAGCGAGGTATGGATCCGGAGTCAGGTGGAGAAGAAAGCAGCAGCCAACGTACATCGTACCTGAACTACGAAGCAACCAAACCTACGGGATGAAACCCCGCAGGCGAGGTGTAACGCCCCGGTTTTTCGTTTATTGATTTATAAAGGAAATTCCGGATTTCTCTAAAGGAAATAAAATTAATTTATTTTTCCTTTGGATTCATTAATTTTAAGCGGTAATATGTCGCATTTGAGCTTTGTCGGACCTAAAACGCGTTTCGGGACGAAACACGACGTTTACCGTAGTTTTAGTTAAAACTACGTCGTTTTAGGATTTTGAAAAAAAAAAAAAAGGGGGAAGAGTCAACCTGGGCGGGTTGACCGAGCCTAGCCAAACGACACGTCGTTCGGCCGGGCTAGGTCACACCCCCAGGCGCCTTCCTTCTCCTTCTTCTTTTTCTTCATTCCTCATTCTATTTTCTTTTCTTCCCGTTGCCACTCCACCCAGCCGCCGCCGCCCCAACGTTATTGTCTTCCACTACCATCTCCAATCACACCATCAACAACCAACAAATCCCCAACCCCCTCCTTCTTTCTTGTTCTCTATTTTCTCTCTCTCACACACACAAACCGGAAACCATCACTCCTCTACATTCCTCTTCCGCCACCAACAACATCATCTTTCTCCTTTCTTCTCCTCGTGCTCTCCACCACCGCCGTGGTCTGCTCCTCTCCCCCTCCCTCGAGTTTCACAGACCCACGAGCCAGGGAGACGGCTCTTGCTGCTTCAAGGATAGAGGCAAACACACCCACCGAGGGCCACTGGACGGAGAGCTCGAGGGACGAACTCGGTCGTCACCGTCGCGTGCCGACACTATGTTGGTAAGCCTCGATGCCGCCTCCTTTTCTACCCCTCGTTGTTGGTTTTGTTGGGATTTAGTGGTTGATGGTTTGGAGTGGTCGGGTCTTGGCCGAGCAGTGGTCATTGGAGCACCTGCGCGTGTTGGTGGACATCGAACAGGGGATTCTGTGACTCAGTTGTGTGTTGGGGTTGCGGGACTTCAGGATTGGACGATGTGATTCCGGCTGGTGGTTGTGTGGAGTGTTGGCTGTGGGTGTGTGCCGTCTGTGCTCGAAGTGTGGTCGAGTGTGTGTGTTGGGATTGCTGCCTTTCACAGGCCTGATTCTGGCAGGGGGCAGAACCGGCGTGAACAATATCCTCCGGTAAGCGATTTCTTCCCTTCTTCAATTCGCTTGGAGGTTCTGTGAATAAATAAATTTTGTTTGATGATTGTTGTTTTGAGTTGGGGATTGAATGTGGGTTGTGGTTTTCGGTATTGGCAGTTGGTTGAGGTTCCGGCATCTCGAGTTACTGTTCCGGCGAGGTTGGCCGGAATCCGGCGAAGGTGTACTGTTCCGGCGAGGGCTCGGGAAATTTTTCGGCGAAGGCTCGAATTCTGCCCAACGGATAGATTGTCTCGTATTACGAAGTGTTAGACGGTATTATCCTTGTTTTATCTCGGTTATGTTATGTACTTAAATTTTGGAATTTATTGTTACGAAACACATTTATATTTATATACTTGGTGAATTGAGGATTTCTGAGAGCGGAGAGTTAGAGTGTGTGGCCGGGAGAAATTACCGACACGGATAGAACTTTAGGCCGATTAACCTTGGGCTCGGGATGGCTTTAGGACGGTTTTAGGGAAAAACCGAGCCCAAGCCCAATAATTCCAATGTGAAACTTAGATTGTTTTAAATGGACTTTAAGTTACGGACTTAGGACCTAATCACGGATAACTAAAATCACGGACATTAAGAACGGGCTCGAAGCCCAATTTCATAATCGGTAAATATGGACCTAAGGAAGTGGGCCCTCGGCCCGGAATTTGTGATTTAAGATTTAGTGGGCTTTAGGCCCGAGAATTTGTTAATTTACTTAAACCGATGAACCTTAGATCCTTAATTGTTGGAGTTAAGAAGAAGAAAATATCCTTTTGGACTTAGGCCCGGAAATCTTACAATTTGATAGCTAGGGACGGGAGTTACTCGATAAGAGCGTACCTTCAGCATACATGCACGTTTTTACTTCTAAAATTGGTTTAGTGATTATATTATGTACCGGTATTCAGGCACGGGAGATATCTCGAGAGCCGTAGACTCGGATCGGGGAGAAGTCATAAACCGCATTTTGAGGTGACATTACAAGTCTTTTTATATATGTTTTGTGAATGCGTGTTGGTGTGGTTTGTTTGTTTACTTGCCTTGTTTGCTGCATGCGATGATTGGAATTGTATACCTGCTTGTTCTCACATGCCTAATTTCTATATGAAAAATTGTTATGAAAAACTACTTTGGTGATAATGTATGATTATGGGCCGCAGGCCCGGATTAAACAGGGACACATACCATTCACACTGCTCTGAAAGACATAATGTACTTCAACAGAAATGTAAAGCGTAATTAAGAATAAAATACTAAATTCTACTGTGGCGTCGGTTGGTAGCCCCGAGGGAGGGTGGGTACCCTCGGGTCACATTATGCTGTTTAGCATGCCCAAGGGATGTAGGTGCACCCCTGGAAGACTTGCACCGGTTATGTGTGTCTGAGTGCACCCTCAGTTAGCTAGCGGCCACTCGAGATTTATCAGTGGTTTTTGGCCTCAGAATCTACCCCTTCTGAGGTTCGACATTTGGGTTTCACACCCTGATCTGATCAGATGTGCTACCGAGACTTGACTCACAGTAGAGGGCCCATAATAATAAAAATAATAATAATGATAACAATAAGATAACGCATTGAGCTCAAACAATACGAGCTATAATAAAATAAAACATTTATGTGATGGTGTGTGATTCTGATTTGCTTGTATGCTGTACTTGTGCTCGTGAGCTACTCACCCTACGAGCATGACTTCACTTTCATGTATATTTAGAATTTTAATGTTCACTGAGTAGGCGACTCACATTATCGCCACCGTTGTTTTTCAGACTTTAGTTAGCGTGCAGACTCACTTATACCTTCGACTCGGAGATCAGACGCAGTCACTTCAGCAGGTAGTTGTGCATTATCTCTTGGTGGGATCCATAGGGCCATATGCATGATATTTCCTATCTTGAGTATTATTATTACTTTCATCCTCCGCTGCATGTGAAATAACTCGAGATGTCATAAATATTTTATCTTTATATCGGCAGTTAGCCGGAGTTGATTTGTGATATTATGTCGGCGTGATGCCGTGATGGCTTATTATTTGTTACGCCGGTTGATCTCGTTTATTTTTATGACATCTCGTTGTTAATACATTTTCATGGAAAATGTTTGTATGCCGAAGCATCGGTTTTTGNATCGGCAGTTAGCTGGAGTTGATTTGTGATATTATGTCGGCGTGATGCCGTGATGGCTTATTATTTGTTACGCCGGTTGATCTCGTTTATTTTTATGACATCTCGTTGTTAATACATTTTCATGGAAAATGTTTGTATGCCGAAGCATCGGTTTTTGTACCCCGGGTTTCAAGAGTATTTTGGTAACTCTTTTTCATTTAATTATTTTATTTTTATTTAATTGGGGTACGGGCTTCCACACGAGGGGTGAGTCCGAAGTGCTCACCGACGAAGGATAAACAAAGATATATAATCAACCGTGACACTTTCGAAATAAGCACAGACAATCACAACACAAGGAATCTACCATAAAACAACTAAGCCAAGACCAAAAGAATACTTTTTATTATTATTACCAATTTTATCTTCCGGGCCCCGTCACTGGACAAGCTAGGGTCGTACCTGGTTATTAACTAATTCTAGATGGCAGACCAAATCACAATCCGGGATCAACATCCCAATATCAACAAATTCGGGATCAACATCCCAATAACAACATCATCCGGGATCAACATCCCCAACAACCAACCAAACCGACCACGACACCATAGAACTAGCCTCTAACCATCTAGTCGTACCACTACTTTCCACGTGACAATTATATCATCCTCTTATATTCCAGACCAGTTCCATTACTCTATTCTCAATTATCCAACTTTCCATTATTCCAGATTATTTCTCAGATCAACTCAACAACAGACTCATAACATCAATTAATCTCAGCTAACAGTTCAGCACTATTCAACACAGTATCCACAAGTCTAAACATAATCCAACAACAACATCAACAAATTTCACAGCAATCCAATAACAATCGATAATCAATTCAGCAGTTCAATCAAACAACAAAACAAACACAGTACTATGGGCACATAACCAAGGTTATCCATCCTCACTTAGTCGATTATCAGTTTTGGAAATGTCCAATAGACTCCAAGTCCGGCTCCTCAGGTATCTGCTCGTTATCAACTCCTATATTAAACAAATAATATGCACACATAAGTGATATGCAAATGTCATGCTACTACTGTATACCGAAAAATAAATACTGACTCGTCTCGGTTACTCCCCCGGGTTAATTTTCCATTATCTTCATCATTCACCATTTATTTCCAGTGTCTAAAATAATACTATACTTATAACTATACCTGGATATTATTCCGGTATTTTATTACCTTGATAATACCCTTTCCAAAATTTATTTCCATAAAATAAATTTGCCAAAAATAATTCCAATTAATTCATGTATATAATTTTTCCAAAAAAATTATTTAGTGTCAGAAAACAATTATTAAAACCAGATTATATATTATTATTATTTTTTTTAATTTTTGGACTGGGCCAAGTCCAAGCCCAGCCCAAGGTCCAAGCTAAAGCCCAGGCGCAGGAGCAGACCAGCAAGGCAGCCAGCCCAGACACGCGCAAGACCAGCCCAGACCCGCGCCAGGCCCAAGCAAGCCCACGGTCTCAGCCCACACAACCCATGACCAACAAGACCGGGTCAGACCCGACCCGTGACCACGACCCGGTCACACACACGGGTACTCATCCCTTTAACTGGTCAAGGCGGCGGCGTAAGGGCGGCAGCGAGGCGACGGGGAGACGAGCGGCACCGCGACGCGGCTGCACGAGGAAGGAGGCGGCTTCGGTGACGGCTGTCGCGGAAAGAAGGAGACGGGCTCGATGGCTGCTCGTCGGGTGTAGAGGTCGTTCTGCTGCGGTGGACAACACGGAGAAGAAGGGCGGTGTTGCGGCAGGGAGGAGAAGGAGAAGAGGTGATGGCATTCGGCGAGGGAAGAATGGGAGAAGTTGGTGGTGACGGCGATGGTTGCAGGTGGAGGAGGTGGTGGTCTCGGCCAAAGGAGGAAGAAGGTGGTGTGTGGTGGGTGCCCAAAACGTCGCCGTTTGGTGTGCTGGTGTGTGTGTGTTGAGTATTTTTTTTTTCTTTCCTGGTTTGTGGTGAAGGAAGGTTGGCAGAGATTTGCAGGTGGAGTTTTGCAGATGAGCAAGGAGATATGACGGTTGTGTTGTAGGCAGGAGGAAGAGGAAAAGAAAGGCAGAGAAAGACCAAGACATGCATTGCAGGACAAAGGCTAGGCACGGGCAGGGTACTGACACTTCACGGGTTCATTCACATGCTGCATAGTGGTGGCGGCTGCTGCAACACTGTGCAACATGTGAAGCGGGTTCTGTCCGGACCAGAAAATAACTAATGTACCCCCTTGACTTAATTTCTGGGCCGATAACTCGGGGTTAATCCCGACTTTTCTAGAGATTCCTGGACCCGAAAAATTCCAACTTTGGTCCGAAAAATCCTGAGCGTGGGACAAGGCTAGGTTTCGGAATCCGATGCACGAATTACCATAAATTAATTACCCAAAATTAATTTTTATGGTAAATAACTGTAAAATAAATTTTATAGTGCCGGTAAAAACTTAAAAATTACCCGGGCTGTTACAGAATTATACTCGGATATACATACGGTATAATATTTTCGGTAGAAGATGATAATAAAGGATATGAACCGGATGGGTTTATTTCGCAGTATTGGCATCATAATATACCGATTATGTGCATTTATGTGAGCATGTTGTTTTGTTTTATAGGTTTGATATCGGACAGTTTTCCGAGGAGCCGGCTTGGGACCGGTCATTGTCTTCAGAGTTGAGTAATCGGCTAAGATGAGGATGGATTTCCTTCAATATGTGCCTGTATTACTCGGTTGTTGTGTTTGATGATTGTTGCACTGTTGATTGCTGCATTTGCTGTGGTTTGTTTCGGGATGTTTATTCCAGTATCTTGATTGGTTTTGGGATGTTTATCCTCATGATTTGGTTTTGGGATGTTTATCCCCGTGCATTGAGTTTTGGATGTTTATTTCTGTGTCTTATGGTATAAGAATAATGGATTAAATAATAAATTGTGATCAGGATGTCGATCCTCGATTTTAGATAGGGATGTCTATCCTAGTATTTTGGTTAGGGATGTTGATCCCTGAGACTTGGTTTTGGATGATGATAATATAATTGTCACGTGGTAAGTAGTGGTACGACTCGATGGTTTGAGACTGTTTTGTGGTGGCCATGATCTGGGTTACTTGTGATAAGCATGTCTATGCTTGGGATGTCTATCCCGTGATTTTATTTAGGATGTCTATCTCTGGGTTACTATTTTGGGATGTCGTTCCCTGGGCTCTCTTGGATTTGGTCTGGCACCCGAAATATGTTGATAACCAGGTCTGACCCCTAGCTTATTCGTGACGGTGCCCGGAAAGATAAAATTGGGAATTAGTTTTTGTTTAAGTCTTTTTTGTCTTGGACCAGTCTTGGGTTGAGTCATATTTTGGCTGTTGTGCCTGTTTTCGACCTTGAGTAATTTTTAGTGTTGCATATTGATCGTCTATCCATGGTTGGTGGGCACTTCGGACTCACCCCTCACCTGCGGGCTTTCATCCCGTAGGTTGAGTTATTTGTGGTTCAGGTTTGATGCATACCAGACAGGCTGCGGCGTTATCCCTCGGAAAGGACTCGGATCCATTAGTTTGCATCAGTGTCGCATACAGTGTCTTTGTGAGTTATTAAGTCTTCCGCTGTGCTGTTTATTGCTATTGTTGGGCCATTGGGCCGGCTGTGTTGTTATTGATATTACCGAAATTTAATGACGGTTTCATGTTGGGCCGAAGGGCCAGATTTCAGATGTTTATATTTTAGGCTGTTGAGCTAGTTTTCTATTGTTTACACTGTATGCTGGGCTTTGTTTGGTTGGGTCGTTACAGTTCCGGCACGTGTTTACTGTGTACGGTAAATACGGGTTGGGGCGTTTCACTTTCAAATTTAAATAATAATTAATTTCCATTTTAAATTTGTCATTATTTCAAATTAATTAGCCTTGAAAATTTAGTTGTTTCCTAATTATAATTAATAATTAATTTTCTTTACCAGATTGGTAATAATTTCGAATTAATCTGTTGAACATATAATTTCCTTTTTTCAATTTATAATAATTTCAAAATTAATCAGCTTTGAAATTTTATTTATTTTCCAATTATAAATTTCCTCTTATAAATTTGTAATTGTTTCGAATTAATTAGCCTCATAAATCAATTTGTTTTCTAATTACAAATAATGATTAATTTGCATTTTCAAATTTGTAATGATTTTGAATTAATGAGCATTCAAAATACATTTCTTTTCCAATAATAAATAATATTTAATTTAATTTATTTTTTTGCAATTATTGTGTATTATTATTACAAATATGTGGTGAGAATTAAACCCAATTTTTTTTCTCTTTTTTCCAATAACAATATTACTTTCTAAATGAATTAAAATATAAAATAGGAAGAAAAAGGAAGATAATATTAAAAAAATTGGGGCAGGATGGAACCCACCATCCACGTGGCACCACGTGTCCATCAATGAATGGATTACCTGCTAAAGAAGGTAAAAATGATAGAAACTTGAGATTCCAAACAAGTTCAAGGACAAAATCTTTGAAAAAAAGAGTTCAGGGACAAAGTTTGAAATTTTTCAAAAATTCAAGGACGTAGAAAAGATTTATCTCCTTTGTAACTATAGTGTTAGTCTTACTGGCATAAAAAAACTATTGTGTTAGTGGGATCATTAATCAACCACAAATTGTATGGTACTCTAGTTGTGAGAAGTGATTTGACATAAGAAAAAGAGAGCTACATTTATAAAAGAGTATCTCTATCAAATGCTAGCTTTTATTATAGCTCATTTTAAGATAGGCATCCCTACTAAATAGTAAATACCTATGTTTCATATACATTTCTAGATTTTAAAATCTTGTTGACATTGAAGGGATCCTGACTCTTTTCTTGAGACCAATGCAAATTGGTAAAAGAAAAAAAAAACTACATGGAAGTGGAACTTAATTGCTTTCTATAATTACATCAGCCAATTTACTAAAACTATCAACAAAGATTAATTGCGATAAAAAAGTTTTTCGTGTCCCTTCACTTAATCGATTTTGCATTTGTTGTCCCTATTCGTTTTTTTCACTCATCGTGACTCTTAACTTACGATTTAACGGGTCTTGTTATCCTTTTTACACCCTATAGCCGACAAATTGCTATGCAATTGACACATGTCCGGTGGGCCCTACATAAAACCTACTTGTTTAATCATTCTATTTAATATAATAATTATATTTTTCCAAAAATCTTTTTTAAATAAATGTGTTTTTGTTTTCCGAAGAGTCAGATATGGATTCCCAACATCCCAACCACTGCTGCTTCCACAAACAACTACTCTATTAAAAAAAAAAAGAAATTTCTTACTGTTCTTTTACTTTCTCTCGTAACTCCTTCAATCTTATGTTCACACGAATTCGCATTTCATGTTGGAAGAAAAAAAGCACAATATTTGAGATTTCTAATAGAACAAGGTAAATTCTAACAAAACAATTGAAAGACCACCACCATCTCACGTTCCATATTCCCCAGATCGTACATGGTTACTTCCACCCCCCACCACATTGTTTGAAAAAAGAAAACACAGTTCAATTCAACCACAAATTCATTAGGCAACCCAGTAAAGATTAAAAAAAAAAATTCCTTGAAAAGATAATGAAAAAACAAAACACCAACTAGAATCGAAGGACAAGCGCCAACTGGGGGCTCCCTCCCACAAACACAAAACCGAATCCACCATCAATTCAGTATTATAAAACCAAAAACGATTATGGTTTCTGTAAGAATCTTTTTTAACTTAAAAAAAAAAGAAAATCAAGAAATAAAAAAGAGGAATTAGGATAGCAGAGGCAGGAGATGGTAGATCCGAGCCGGATTCGCAGGTCGCCGTAGGAAGGAGCACTATTCGACAGAGTTGCTAACTCCGATCATCCCAAATCTGATAGATCCGAGCCGGTTTTGTCCAGAGTCATCGTGGATGCGTCCGTCAGAAGAGAAGCCACAAAAGCAAAAGCCATTGTCCCCAGCTCGTGAAGAGAACAGAAACAAAGAAGAAAAGAGAGAGAAAGAGAAGCCACCAAAGCAAAAGCCATTGTCCCCAGCTCGTGAGGAGAAGAGAAACAAAGAAGAAAAGAAGAGAGAAAGACACGAGAAAGAAAAAGAAGAAAAGAAAAAGGAAGATAAAAAGAAAAATAAAATAACGTTTTCAGAAATTAAATCAAGGAAGATAGAAAAAGAGAAAAAGGATTAAAAAAAGAATATGATGCGGGCCCCACATTATATGTGTTAATACTATGGTAATTCACCGGTTGTAGTGGGTAGAAAGGATAAGGTGACCCGGTAAATCTAGAATTAACGGACACAATGAGTGGAAAAAAACGAATAGGGACAACAAATACAAAATCGATTAAGTGAAGGGATAAGTAAAACTTTTTTACCGATTAATTGCTCTCTTAAAATCTTGAGAAACAAACAAGAAATATTGCATTACATGTACATATTGCTCCTTATAATCAGACCCATCTGAATTAGTGATGCCGCACTATACATCTCCCTGTTGTGTTAGGAAATATGGTAGCTAGTGACAAGAGATCATGTGAATTCCAACTTCTGCTGACACCACCACTGAGAGTACTTTGCAGCCATATATATCCATTTATGCATATACATCTGGAGACCAAATTTAGAAACTTTGACTGTGTATATATGCTCCATCCTCGTTATTATATAATTTTCAGACATCGCATGTGCGGGTATGCCCCATTTCCTGTTGCAATACAGAAATCCACACAGGAATGAAGATCATAGAGATTTTACAGGAAATTGCTTTGGGAGATTTTACAGATACATCAACTTGGTTCCTTCTTTAATCATTAAAACATGTAAAATTCGTCAATCTATATACTATATAAAAGCACCAACTCTAGAAAAGCCAACAAATTGACCCAGTTATCCTTCATTAATTATTATTGACCCAATTATTCTTAAATAATTTATTATTATTATTATTATTTATATATTTATATTATATATAAAAACATGAATCTCACAAAAATTAAAAGACTAAAGGATTATTATATCCTTTAAAAAACAACATTAACGGTCGAGGCCATGAGTCCTCCACGCAACCTATCTACAGATCACAATCAAATTCCTTTCAACTTCAATCAAATTAAATTCAATCCTTTTTTTATAAATTCCTGATCTTTTATATCAGTTTGGATGAGCTGGTTTCTACAGTTGTAATATTTTGTTAAATGTTTTTTTCGGTCGAGGCCTTGGGTCCTGCACTCAACCTATCTACAGATCACAATCAAATTCCTTTCGACTTCAATCAAATTAAATTCAATTTTTTTTCTATAAATTCGTAATCTTTTATATCAGTTTGGATGATCTGGTCTCTACAGTTGTAATATTTTGTTAAATATCTTTTTCGATCAAATAAGACATGTGTTTGTGTAGTAGTCCGGGTAAAAATTTTGATTTTTACCGGACTATAAAAGTCTTTCTACAGTGATTTACCGGAAGAATTAATCTTGGGTAATTAATTCAAGGTAAATCAGGAGTCGTTTTTCGAAACCGAGGGTTTTCCGGCGCTCGTGATTTTTCTGTGGATTTTTCGGACCTAAGTTGGTATTTTTCGGGTGAAGCGCCCCGACCCGTATTTACCGTAACACAGTAAACACGTGCCGAAACTATTCATATTGATAGAACAGACAGTACAACATGCAAATATTATACAACAGCAAACCATCAAATACAACTGTCACCTACACTCGGGGACCATTATTCAATCCAAACACAGTGCTCAATATCAGCAGCAGATAGTATCAGTAATATAAACATCATAGGAAAACAGCAACACAGCATCATAAATTACACAGCAGCGGAAGACTTGTATGCACATGCAGCGGAGGTATGGATCCGGAGTCAGGTGGAGAAGAAAGCAGCAGCCATCGAACATCGTACCTGAACTACGAAGCAACTTAACCTACGGGATGAAACCCCGCAGGCGAGGGTTGGGTCCGAAGTGCTCACCGACGAAGGATAAACAGTGATATGCAAGCAACCGTAATACTTAAAAGCAACCACAGACAAGCAATAACATATCATTACAAACTGAGCCAAGGCCAAGAGAATATTAATTATTATTACCAATTTTATCTTCCGGGCCCCCGTCACTGGACAAGCTAGGGTCGTACCTGGTTATCAATTAATTCCGGATGCTAGGTCAAAAAACCAATCCACATCTCAAACCCGGATATTTGGTATATCCAAACCACTGGGTATTCGGTATACCCCAACCTCAGGCAACATTATGCCAACCAGATATTCGGTATATCCGAACCACTGGGTATTTGGTATACCCTAACCACAGGCAAAAAGCCAAACGGATATTCGGTATATCCGAACCACTGGGTATTTGGTATACCCTAACCACAGGCAACAAGCCAAACAAACCAAGTAACCGACCATAGCATCCCAAAATTAATTTTCCAACCATCGGGTCGTACCACTACTTTCCACATGACAATTATATCATCATCTCAAATCAATTCCAATTTCAAATTCCAATTTCCTTTTCTCAATTTTCCACAGTCAATAGTTCAACATCAATCTCAGCATATCATCCACAGAATCAAAATCACAGTCCAAAAGCAACAATAATATCCACAGCAGATACTCAGCCAACAATCAACAATTCAGCAGTTCAATCGAACAACAAAGCACACAAAGTATTACAGGCAACATAACAAGGGTTATCCATCCTCACCTTAGCCGATAATCAATTATGGAATTGTCCAGCAAGTTCCAAGTCCGGTTCCTCAGCAAACTGCTCGTTATCAACTCCTATATCAATCAAATAGTATGCACACATAAGATGGTATGCAAATGCCATGCTAATAGTGTGTACCGGAAATTAAGTATAAACTCGGCTCGGTCTTTCCCCCGGATTAATTCTCCATTATCATCATCATTTACCATTTACTTCAAGTGCCAAAATACCATACTATACTTATACCTATACCCGGATATTATTCCGGTATTTTATTGCCTTGATAATACCCTTTCCATAATTATTTCTTAAGTATGTACTTTCCAAAATACTATTTCTACAAATTATTTTTCACCATATATATGTTCCCAAAATTATTTTCCATATGCCATATATTTTTCCAAAATTTATATTTTTCCATTAATTCCACAATTATATTTTCCTTCCCAAAATTAATTTTTCCAGAATTATTATTCTTTCTTTTTTTTTTTAATTTCGGCCTGGGCCAAAACTAAGCCCAATCCTAAGTCAAACCATTAATCCCCTAGCTTAACCCAAACTCCAAACCCAGCCCACAACCAGCCTATACCCAAGTCCACACCCAAATTGTGCCCAAGCCCAGCCCACAACCGGGTCAACCCCAGGTCAACAGGCGCGACCCGGGTCCTAACCCAGCCACGGGCGGGTCATACCCAACACAACCGGGTCACCGGTCGGATCCATCTAGGCGCACGGGCTCACCTCGGTAATGGGGGCGACGGCGCGACGAACAGGCGAGGCGGACGGGGCGAGCGACGGCGAGGAGAACGCGACCCAGAACGGCGACCCGAGCGTGACCAGAGCGTGGAGGAGATGGCTCCCGCGTCGGCTGTCACGGATCGAGGGAGGCGGCTCGACGGCTGCTCGTCGGGTTCGTCTCCACTGGCGACGCCGGCGGCTCCTCGGGATGGCGACGGTGCAGCGAAGGCAGGAGGAGAAAGAGGAGAGGGTGGGGGCGAGTGCTGGTGGTGGCGGCTCCGGTGGTGGTCGGTGGTGCTGTCTCGGGGAGGAAGAAAACGAAAAAGAAAAGAGGAGGAAGAAGATGGTGATGACGTGGCAGTAATGTGTGTTGTGTTTCTTGTTTTTTTTCTTTTTTTTTCAAATGAATTGCAGGAAACGATTTTGCAGGGGAGGAAGAGAAGAGATGGTGATGATGGTGTGAAGATATGCAGGGGAGTTGAGTTTAAGTAGGTAACAAGGATCACTGGTTTATCACAAGTGTAATAGGTAGCTCACAGGTTGAATAGGAATTGGCGGCTGAATAATTGAACTTCAATTATGCAGTTACTATGCTGCATGTGAAGTGTGACCCACCTGGACCCGAAAATATCCGGTGTACCCACTTATCTTTATTTCTGGCCCGATAATTCGAGGATAAACCCGGCTTTTCCGAAGATTCCCGGACCCGGAAAAATCCTAACTTTGGTCCGTAAAATCCGCAGAAAATTCCCGAATGTGGGACAAGGCTCGGTTTCGGAATCCAATGCTCGATTTACCACAATTTAATTACCCAAGATTAAAATCAATGGTAAATTACTGTAAATTAACTTAAACAGTCCCGGTAAAAATGAAATTTTTACCTGGGCTGTTACATCGGGTCCTGGGATTTTCGAAAAAATCACACCGGAAAATAACTAAGGGGGTATCAGTTATTTTTTGGTCCGGACCGGACTCGCTTTATAATGCAGACAAGCTGCATTATTAGAAGATCACACGCTGTATAGTAATTCATCGTTTATAAAAGAAAGGAAACCAGGAGAAGAGAGGAAGAGGAGGAGAAAAAGAAAAAGAGAGAAAAAGAAAAAAAGAGGAAAAGAGAAAAAAGAGAGAAAGAAAAAAAAAGAGAGAAGAAAAAAAAAGAAAAAAAAAGAGAAAAAAAAGAAAACCGGTAGAAAAAAAAGAAGACAGGAAAAAAAAAAAGAAGAAAAAAAATTGAAACAGAAAAAAAGAGAGAAAGAAAATGAAAGAAAAAGAAAAGAAAAGAAAATAAGAAAATGGGGAAATGGAAAATGGGCACAAATCACCCTCACCATGCCACTGTGCACGCTGGAGCGTTCCGCGCTGTTTCTCGCCTCACCGCCACCACCAGCAAGACGCCCGAGCCGTCGCCGACCTGTCGCTTCCCACCGCCGGACGCTCCTGCACGAGCCGTTGACCCGCCGTGCAACCTGTGGATCCGACTTTCTCCCGCCGCCTGCAGCACCAGCAGCTGCCGCCGTGTCCAGTTGCCGCCACCCTCGCGCCGCTCTCCGTCCGCGGGTGCCTTGCCTCGCCTCGCCTTCCTCCTGCCACGATCCGCGCCGCCGCCGACGAGCTCATCAAAGGTGAGCAGACCCGCGACCCGCGTTCGACCTGTTTCTTCTGGTCGGATCGCGTCTTCTGTTTTGGGCTGTGGGCTGGTGCTGGGCCGAACCTTGGCAGGCCTTCTGCCTTGGTCTGGGCTGGCACTATTCATGGCCCAGTCCGTTTATTAAAAAAAACAATATATATATATATATAATTACTAATTCATAAGCTGGTATATAATTTTGGAAAAAAATTATATATTTACCTTGAAAAAATTATGGTCAATTTAATTCTGGTATTTTGAGAAAAATATAAATATACATACTTTGATAAATAATTAAGTTATGTTTTGGAACCTTTTACCTATTGGAAAAAAATATATATATACCATGAAAATAATTTCTGGAAATTTAATATATGTATTATTTTCTCTGGAAAATTATGGTTGAGGAATATATATATATATGTACTTTGAAAATTAAAGGTGATTATATTTTGTGTTGGAAAATATTATTATATATAGAAAAAGATAAATACTATATATTTTCTAGAAATTATAAATAGGTTATTATTTTCTGAAAAAATTATGGAGATTATAATTTTGGAAAATTATAATTATTTTATGAAAATATTTTGAAAAGAGTTTTTAATTAAAGTATGGTACCGAAATTATATTCGGATATACGTACGGTATAATATTTTCGGTAAAAGATGATAAAAAAAGATGTGAACCGGGATGGGATTATTTCGCAGTATTGGCATCATAGCATACCGATTATGTGCATTTATGTGAGTATATGGTTTTGTTGTATAGGTTCGGATATCGGGCAGTTTCCCGAGGAGCCGGCTTGGGACCAGTCATTGTCTTCGGAGTTGAGTAATCGACAAAGGTGAGGATGGATTTCCTTCAATATGTGCCTGTATTACTCGGTTATTGTGTTTGATGATTATTGCTTTGTTGGATGTTGCATTTGCTGTGGTTTGGTTTGGTTCGGGATGTTTATCCCATGGTCTTGATTGTTGTCCGGATGTTTAACCCATGTTGGTTTTCGGATGTTTATCCTTGCGTCTTTTTGGTTTAAAGTATAATGGAATTAATAATAAATTGTGATAAGGATGTCGATCCTTGATTTTGGATAGGGATCTCTATCCCGGTATTTTGGTTAGGGATGTTGATCCCTGTGATTTGATTTGATGACGATAATATAATTGTCACGTGATAAGTAGTGGTACGACTCGATGGTTTAAGACTGTTTTGTGGTGGCCATGACCTGGGTTACTTGTGATAAGCATGTCTATGCTTGGGATGTCTATCCCGTGATTATTTTTGGGATGTCTATCCCTGGGTTCGTATTTTTTGGATGTCAATCCCTGGGTTCTCTGGATTTGGTCTGGCACCCGGAATATGTTGATAACCTGGTCTGACACCTAGCTTATCCGTGACGGGGCCCGGAAAGATAAAATTGGAAATTGGATTTCTATTTGAGTCATTTTGGTCTTAGACCGGTTTTGGGTCGTGTTTTTGGTTTGGTACGTATTTGGTGGTTTTTACCTATTTTTGACCTTGAGTACTTATAGTGTGCATATTATTTGTCTATTCTTCGTCGGTGAGCACTTCGGACTCACCCCTCACCTGCGGGCTTTCATCCCGTAGGATGGATTATTTGTGGTACAGGTTTGGTGCATTCCAAACAGGCTGCGGCGCTATCCCTTGGATAGGACTTGGATCCATAGTTTGCATCTATGTCGCATACAATGTCTTTGTGAGTTATTAAGTCTTCCGCTGTGCATTATTTTGCTATTGTTGGGCCTTTTGGCCGGTTATGTTGTTATTGACATTATTATTTTTGGGCTGTTGAGCCCGAGTTACTGATGTATACACTGTATGCTGGGCTTGGTATGGTTGGGTCGTCACAGTTCCGGCACGTGTTTACTGTGTACGGTAAATACGGGTCGGGGCGTTTCATTTTGGTAGCGGAGCGGGCGTTAGGTCTTGTTGGGCAGTCTTTGTGTGATGTTGTTCTTGTTTGCATAGTTCGCTCCATTTTTTTATTATTTTATATCATTTTAGTTAGTGCATTATGGATTCAGTCAAGGGACGCCAGCTGTCGCAGAACATACACATAAGAGGTAATGATGCAATAAATAAGCGGAAATATAAATATTATTAATAATACTAATATTTTGATTACAAACAGAAATATTACATTGATATTTTATAAAAATAAAAATACATTTATTTTCTCGGAACGACGTTGACCCTGAAGCTGTTGGGGTCATTGTTGATGTTGACTTGGATGCTGTCGCTCCACGAGAACCATATGCCGCCTACGTTGTTCTAGCCAGGAAGCTCGAACCGGTTTGCTTGAGGGAACCAGAGTGGGATGAGACCGTGATCGTCTTGAGGCTGCCACTGGGTCTCTGTGAGATGAACCATGTTGGGCTTGTATTGGTTCTTCAGGTCCCTCAGGGTACGCGAGAACTCCTGGGAACGCCTAGCGACTCCTCTGTAGTTCCACACCAGTAGTCGGGCCTTGGGCCAAGTTACGGGCAACCGAGTGACTCTGGGCATGCTCTGGGCCGTCATCGAGAGTGGGTAGTAGGTGCCTTGCTCCAGGAAATGGCAAATGGATTCTAGGTTGAACTCTTGAAGTCTTTCAAAGATGAAAAACATGACGGAGTTTGCCGAGCCGTAGTAGGAGGTCCTCAGAGTGCCTTGGTCCTCTAGGAAGAACGTCTCTTCCATGGGAGTGACGAAGAACCTCGATGAGTAGAGTTCGTCGATGAAGACCAGACGAGGCATTCTGCCGAGCTCGTTCGGAAGTTCCTCTGGATGCCCGTTGATCATGCTGTAGGCCAGTCGGTTCCTTCTGCCTAGATTGGCACCTTCGACGAAGAACACGGATGATGGAGCAGGCATCGTGTTTTGGAAGCATGGGTATTTTGTTTTTCTGAGCGTTTATTTGCTTTAAAATACTTTTGATGATTTACACCTCACCGCTCTATCTTTTATACTCTTAAGGGGAGCGTGATTACTGTTTTCGATTTTCAAGATTTTGCTTTGTAAAAATTTTTCCGTTGTTTCATTTATTGTTTCGTTACTTCATATGTTTTTCGGGCTACAATGCCAGTGTTTTTCAGCCCTTTTCCATCTCACTATTTCCTTTCGCCCTGGCTACTTTGTCCTTTCTTTTCATGGTTTTTCTATATTTTCCTGCATCTTTTATCACATGCATCCGTGACCGTTGAGGCTAGACTGATGGGACCGTACCTCGAGTAGAGCGCATGTGCGACAAGCTTACACCTGTTTGGACATCGTGGTGGGATACGAGACTTGACAGACGTTTTTGGCCCATGCGGAATTTGTGAACAAGTGGGTAACGTTTCTTTCGAGGGACACAGGACGCTCTCGTGATTGTCACCGTGCGAGTTAACGGACGTCTTTTTCACGAGGGAAACCGACGTCACCGTTAGCTGTACGTGTCACGTTTCTTAGGTTCGAGGATGTTTACGTCCGATATGAGCACCGATCATGAAAACGTGTTTTGTTTTAACTTCTTTATATTTTGGTTTTGTTAAACGAGATTTAATTTTTAATTTATTTATATTTGATTTTATATTCTTATTATTGATTTTTGTTTTTCTTTGGGATGTTTTTAACTTCCTGTTAGCATGAGTTTTCATAATTTAGTAAGAGTTTTGATTTTAAAAGGAAACTTATTTTATTTATTTTATAACGGTTTTACAACAGGAGAAGTACTCTAAGGAGTTACTTGCTTCTCTAGGTCTTTTACAAGCTTTTGGACATTTTTCACGTGAGGGAAGAGTTCCGCGCACGCCAGTTCGATCTGCATCACCGCTGAACTGATCTTCTTCAGTGAGACGTTCAGCTGCGTCAGCGTCTGCTGTGGAGTGCTACTTTCAGCCGTTGCCTTGCCCTTTCGATCATCAGCCTTCTTGTTGGCACGCTTCTTTCGCCGTTTTGGGGAGACGGCCATGTGCTCTTTCAAGCCGATGATGTTTGTCTTGAACCGCTTCTTGGGAGGTTCTTCATCAGAGCTTGTCGAGAAGGCAGTGCCACCGATGTAGCTGTTGTTCTCGGAGTCAGAGGTAGTTCGAGAACGGATTGGAGAGTCCATGGCTGTGTGTGAGTTTGCCAGTCATGAGGTTTGGTTTTTATAGAGGATGAGATGTGGCTTAAGGGTATAAGCGACATAACGCGTTGAGTTTGGATACCTGGCAGAGTGTGCCAGAAGCTTATCATGGTAGGACCCACGCATAAGATGGAATTTCGAGGACGAAATTCTTTTTAAGGTGGGTAGACTGTAACAGCCCGGGTAAAAATTTTGATTTTTACCGGACTGTAAAAGTCTTTCTACAGTGATTTACCGGAAGAATTAATCTTGGGTAATTAATTCAAGGTAAATCGAAAGTCGCTTTTTGAAACCGAGGGTTTTCCCGCGCTCGTGATTTTTCGGACCTAAGTTTGTATTTTTTGGGTCTCGGGATTTTCGGAAAAATCACACCGAAAAATAATTAAGGGGGTATCAGTTATTTTCTGGTCCGGACCGGGCTCGCTTTATAATGCAGACAAGCTGCATTATTGGATGATCACACGCTGCATAGTAATTCATCGTTTATAAAAGAAAGGAAACCAGGAGAAGAGAGGAAGAGGAGGAGAAAAAGAAAAAGAGAGAAAAAGAAAAAGAGAGGAAAAGAGAAAAAAGAGAGAAAGAAAAAAAAGAGAGAAGAAAAAAAAAGAAGGAAAAAAAAAGAGAAAAAAAAAAGAAAACTGGTAGAAAAAAAAAAGAAGACAGGAAAAAGAAAAAAAAAGAAAAAAAATTGAAACAGAAAAAAAAGAGAGAAAGAAAATGAAAGAAAAAGAAAAGAAAATAAGAAAATGGGGAAATGGAAAATGGGCACTGTTCACCGTCACCCTGCCACTGTGCACGCCGGAGCGTTCCACGCCGTTTCTCGCCTCACCGCCACCACCAGCAGGACGCCCGAGCCGTCGCCAACCTGTCGTCGCCTTCCCCGTCGCTTCCCACCGTCGGACGCTCCTGCACGAGCCGTTGACCCGTCGTGCAACCTGTGGATCCGACTTTCTCCCGCCGCCTGCAGCACCAGCAGCTGCCGCCGTGTCCTGTTGCCGCCACCCTCGCGCCGCTCTCCGTCCGCGGGTGCCTTGCCTCGCCTCGCCTTCCTCCTGCCACGATCCGCGCCGCCGCCGCCGAGCTCATCCAAGGTGAGCAGACCCGCGACCCGCGTTCGACCCGTTTCTTCTGGTCGGGTCGCGTCTTCTGTTTTGGGTTGTGGGCTGGTGCTGGGCCGAACCTTGGCAGGCCTGCTGCCTTAGTCTGGGCTGGCACTATTCATGGCCCAGTCCGTTTATTTAAATTAAACAATATATATATATATTTATTTATTAATTCATAATCTGGTATATAATTTTGGAAAAAAATTATATATTTACTTTTAAAAAATTATGGTCAATTTAATTCTAGTATTTTGAGAAAAATATAAATATACATACTTTGATAAATAATTAAGTTATGTTTTGGAAAACTATTACTAATTGGAAAAAAATATATATACCATGAAAATAATTTCTGGAAATTTAATATATGTATTATTTTCTCTGGAAAATTATGGTTGAGGAATATATATATATATATATATGTGTACTTTGAAAATTAAAGTTGATTATATTTTGTGTTGGAAAATATTATTATATATAGAAAAAGATAAATACTATATATATTTTCTGGAAATTATAAATAGGTTATTATTTTTCTGGAAAAATTATGGAGAATATATTTTTGGAAAATTATAATTATTTTATGAAAATATTTTGAAAAGAGTTTTTAATTAAAGTATGGTACCAAAATTATATTCGGATATACGTACGGTATAATATTTTCGGTAAAAGATGATAAAAAAAGATGTGAACTGGGATGGGATTATTTCGCAGTATTGGCATCATAGCATACCGATTATGTGCATTTATGTGAGTATATGGTTTTGTTGTATAGGTTCGGATATCTGGCAGTTTTCCGAGGAGCCAACTTGGGACCGGTCATTGTCTTCGGAGTTGAGTAATCGGCCAAGGTGAGGATGGATTTCCTTCAATATGTGCCTGTATTACTCGGTTATTGTGTTTGATGATTATTGCTTTGTTGGATGTTGCATTTTCTGTGGTTTGCTGTGGTTTGGTTCGGGATGTTTATCCCATGGTCTTGATTGTTGTCGGGATGTTTATCCCATGTTGGTTTTCGGATGTTTATCCTTGCGTCTTTTTGGTTTAAAGTATAATGGAATTAATAATAAATTGTGATAAGGATGTCGATCCTTGATTTTGGATAGGGATGTCTATCCTGGTATTTTGGTTAGGGATGTTGATCCCTGTGATTTGATTTGATAACGATAATATAATTGTCACGTGATAAGTAGTGGTACGACTCGATGGTTTAAGACTGTTTTGTGGTGGCCATGACCTGGGTTACTTGTGATAAGCATGTCTATGCTTGGGATGTCTATCCCGTGATTAGTTTTGGGATGTCTATCCCTGGGTTCGTATTTTTGGGATGTCGATCCCTGGGTTCTCTGGATTTGGTATGGCACCCGGAATATATTGATAACCAGGTCTGACCCCTAGCTTATCCGTAACGGGGCCCGAAAAGATAAAATTGGAAATTGGATTTCTATTTGAGTCATTTTGGTCTTAGATCGGTTTTGGGTCGGGTTTTTGGTTTGGTACGTATTTGGTGGTTTTTACCTGTTTTTGACCTTGAGTACTTATATTGTGCATATTGATTGTCTATCCTTCGTCGGTGAGCACTTCGGACTCACTCCTCACCTACGGGCTTTCATCCCGTAGGATGGATTATTTGTGGTACAGGTTTGGTGCATTCCAGACAAGCTGCGGCGCTATCCCTTGGATAGGACTTGGATCCATAGTTTGCATCTATGTCGCATACAGTGTCTTTGTGAATTATTAAGTCTTCCGCTGTGCATTATTTTGCTATTGTTGGGCCATTGGGCCAGTTATGTTGTTATTGACGTTATTATTTTTTGGCTGTTGAGCCCGAGTTACTGATGTATACACTGTATGCTGGGCTTAGTATGGTTGGGTCGTCACAGTTCCAGCACGTATTTACTGTGTACGGTAAATACAGGTCGGGGCGTTTCAGTTTGGACAGGGGGTTAGGGTTTCGGATTTTGTCTTGGATTAGGATGTAGGTATCTTCCGATTTTGACTGGAAAAAATGCCAATTTTTGAAATCCGGAAAATCTGCAATTTAAGGCTATTGCAGGATTTATTTTGTATTGCTTTCTCTTCTGCCAATCTGTGTAAATCAGAATAATTGTTGTAATCTCTGTTGACTTGGCTGGGTGAATACCTTGTGCAATTCTTTCATGCACTTTTAATTTGGGAGGTTGCCCTCAAGGTTACTCCTTTTGCATTGCCCGTCGTTAATATGTCTGATCGGCTCGGCTTATGATTGTTTTGGCCGTTTTTTAGGTGAATTCACTTTTAATTTGGGAGGTTGTCCTCAAGGTTACTCCTTTTGCATTCTCCGCCGCGTGTTTGATGATATGTCTGGTCGGCTCGGCTTATGATTGTTTTGGTCTTTTTTTAGGTGAATTCGAGGTCTTGAAGAAAGAGGGTGACTGATTTTATGAGTCCCAAACTTCTGGGTTGTGATTTTATGCTCTTGAACCTCTTACATACTAGTAGTCTCTCTGATGATCAGGTTTCTAAGTTTTTTTTTACTATTATGCTTAGAAGTATTAAAATTCATAATTTGGCTTATTTATTTGAGTTGTGGCTTATTATTGTTGATCTTACTCTCTTTCTACTCTTTAATGGATGACTTTACACTCTTTCCATTATTGTTTTTATTGTTTCTGATCAGTCTGCTAAGATTTTGGGAGCTACGACCATGTTATTTGTGGTTGTTTGGTAGCCAATCAATGTAGCTTTGTACATTTAAATTTAAATCTGGCACTGGAAAATGAAATGTCATATCTCTTAGCTCTTAAACCGTCATGGGTATGTAGATAAGTACTGGAGTCCAATCCTAGCATATAGATATAAAAGAATAGCTGTAAAATTTTTATCCACCGTAGTGCTTTTTATGAAGATGCTCCTGGTGTTTTTGATACTTAGGTCATAGAACTACCTAATTACTCTGGAAAATAGTGCTAGAACATATAAGTTGTTCTTAGTTTCTGCAGACAATTTTAAAAAGCTGAAATGATGAAATGTCCACTGAGATTCTATGTGAAGATATACAATAACATGCACTTTTGAATCCAGAACAAAAGATTGCTTTCGATACAATTTTACAGTTTTAAGAATGTTACATCTTTTATATATTTGGCTGAAACGTTGAAATGTCAACTGAGATTCCATACGACGATATATAATCACATGCACTTTTGAATCCAGAACAAAAGATTTTTCGCGATATAATTTTACAAAGAGTAGATTGTGGAATTTTTTTCCATTGATGGACCTAGAAGAACTAGAAAGACATATTTACATCGTGCATTACTTGCCAATGTCAGGTTCACAGGAATGATGTGGCTGCAACAATCATACCTGGTGGCCGGACTGCTCATTTACATTTTGAAATACCAATTATTACAAATGAAATAACTTTATGTAAGATGTCGAAACAAAATACAACTACATAGTTGATGAAGAAGACAGGACTTATTGTGTGGGATAAAGCACCAATGGCAAAATGATTTGCTATTGAGATAGTAGATCGGACACTTTTGGTGATAAGATTGTTGTGTTCGAAGGTGATTTCACCAAATGAAGGCTACCCATACAAGTTTGTAAGAAAGTAATTCCTAGTTAGATTAGATTTTGTCTAACCATAAATAAAGTGAAATTTTTTTAAAAAAATTACTAAATCGAACCAATAATTTGGAAACATAAAAATATAATCGCTAATACATTTCAAAGAAATAAAATTTTAAGAAATTATATAAACAATAAAATATTAAATATTTTTTTATTGATGAAGATAATAATTGTTAACAAGAACAACAAGCTGAAATAATTCAAGGAATTTAATAGACCAAACTAGAAATTTGGAGATTTAAAAAAATATAATTTTTGAAAATTGTTTATAAAACATATTTTAAAAAGTTTTAAAAAATTTTGTTGTAAAATTGAAGAATAATTGAATAGTTAATGAAAACTATGAAAAAGAATTATGAAAAAAAAAAATGAAGTGTAGTCGAATAGTTAATGAAAACTGAGACGCCCCGACCCGTATTTACCAGCCTCAGTAAACACGTGCCGGAACTGTACAACAGAAAATACAACACGAGACATGGCCCAACGGCCCAAAGATAATATCAATGAATATAACAGAGAAACCGGCCCAACGGCCCAATGTAATCAAAATAAACACCAGAAATCTGGCCCTTCGGCCCAACATAAAAACACATTACCCAATCTCAGGAACCCAAATTATAGCACAGCAGAAGCAATTTTATCATTCTCAATAATAGTATGAAACCATGCAATGCAACATATGGATCCAAGTCCTGCCCGAGGTAACGTCACAGCCGCCAAAATGCATCGTACCTGAATCACAAATAACTCAACCTACGGGATGAAAGCCCGCAGGTGAAGGGTGAGTCCGAAGTGCTCACCAACCAAGGATAAACAGAGATATGCAGGCAACCATAATACTTCAAAGAGGGAAATACAGACAACAGTCACAACCATACCAAAGACAATACCGTACAAGACAGACCAAACCCAAAGACTCGTCCCAAATATACCAAAGACTTTATTATTATTCCAATTCTATCTTTCTGGGCCCCGTCACGGATAAGCTAGGGTTGTACCAGGTTATCAACCTGTTCCTGGTGCCAGATCAAAAAGAACCCGGGATCAACATCCCAATAACAAATCTCAGGGATCAACATCCCAATAACAATCTCAGGGATCAACATCCCAATAACAATCTCAGGGATCAACATCCCAATCAAACCGGCATCAACATGCCCATCACAAGTAACGCAGAACATGGCCACCACAAAACAGTCTCAAACCATCCGGTGGTACCTCTACTTACCACGTGACAATTAAGTCATATCCATTCCAAAACCAAATCACATGAATCGACATCCCAAACCCAAAACCAGAAGACACGACTCACTCATTAACTTTTCCAATTTTAATATTCGGGCACTGTCACTGGACAAGCTAGGGTCGTACCTGGTTATTAACTAATTCCGGATGCCAGGCCAAACATAACCCGGGATCAACATCCCAATAACATAACCAATCTGGGATCAACATCCCAATATCCAAACCAAACCGGGATCAATATCCCATAACCAAGAAACCGGCCATGACACCACAGAACTAGCCTCTAACCATCTAATCGTACCACTACTTTCCATGTGACAATTAAATCATCATCATCTCAAATCAACTTCCAATTTCCATTTTTTTTTCCAATTATCCATATCATAGTTTACTCCAATTATCCAATCACAACACAGTCTACCGACAACAATCACAATATCCATAACAGTCAAACAATTATCCAAATTCCTATTAACTCAAGTTATACAACAGACCAATCCATCAACAGTTTCATAACACCAATTATTCACATTCCAACATCAATCACAATACAGTATCCAAGGAACCAATAACAGTCAACACAGCGGTTCAATCATGCAATTCAACATCATAACAACAAAAACAACAATAACCATAGATACCATTAACAATCAACTCAACAGTTCAATGAAGCAATCACAGGCAATTCCAATTAGCCAACCACAACACAATCTAACAACAACCATAACAATAACCATATAAGCCAAATAACCAACAATGATCATCTCAGCAGTTCAATCAAACAACAAAGCACAATCAAGAACACACAACAGTATTATTGGCAACATATCAAGGGTTATCCATCCTCACCTTAGCCGATACAGTTATGGAACTCCTCTTCGGATTCCATAGCAGGATCCTCTAGCAACTGTTCAGTACCAACTCCTATATAGCAAACAATAACATACATTCACATAAGATGCACATAAATGCAAATGATGCTATACCGTAAAACAAAACATTAACTGGCCCGTTAATCGTCCCGGTATAACCCCGTTATCATCATCATTCACCATTTATTTCTAGGTGTCAAAATAAACTTCCCGGATATTATTCCGGTATACTTTGATCATATCTTTTCCAAAAAAAGATTTTTCTTAACGTCATTTATATGCATATATAGTTTTCCCAAAAATATTTTCATATTCAAAGTTAATTATTTTCATTGTCTTATATTTCCCAAAATTTCCATAATTTAATCATATATTTCCAAAAATATTATCTTAATTTAATTTTCAAAATATATCCATAATATATATATATATATATATATATATATATATATACCAGATTTTATTTTTCTTTTTATTATTTTCTTTAAAAGCTTGAACTGGGCCTGAATAGTACTGTCCAGCCTACTACATAGAGCCCAGGTAGGCCCACGTAGCGAGCCCAACAGACAGCCCACATAACCAGCCCAGCACTCCCCAACCCAGCAATCAACACCCACACACACAGCCTAAGGCCCAAGGTCTAAGGCCCAGGCACCCAAGACCCACGACCCAGGTGCCCAAGACCTGCGACCCAGGCGCCTAGCGGGTCGTCTTCCTCACCTAGAGCAAGCGGCGGCGCAGGCGGTGCTGGAGCGGCGAGGCGACGGCGTGCAGGCGGGGAACGAGGACGGCATTGCGGCACGCGAGGCGAGGCGACGGGGGGGCGGCGCGAAGGAGAAAGGGGAGACGGGCTCGGGTCGTCGCGTCGCCAGGTCGGCTTCGTCCGGGCAGTGCACGGCCAGCCTGACGCGTCGGTAGCGTCGGGAGGAGGAGAAGAAGGAGGAGAGAAAGGCGAGGGCGGGTGGCGGCGTGCGGTGGCTGCGGCTGCGTGTGGTCGGTGCTGGTGGTGGATGGTCGGATCGGTGAATAAGAAGATGAGGGTAAAAAGAAAAAGAAAAGGAAAAGAAAAGAAGAGGAAAAAAAGGGATGGCGCGGGTGTGTGTGTGTGTTTATGTGTTTTTTTTTTCTCTGGTTTTGGTTTTGCAGGTGAGGCTTTGCAGGTGAAAGAAGAGAAGATGATGAAGGTGTTGGTGTACTAGGAAGGCAGAAGAGGCAAGGTGCAAAATACTGGTAAGGCACAGGCAAGGCACTGATTACACAGGAAAAAGGTGTAGCACGGGCGACATAGGAAAGAGGCGGCGCAGCCCTCAATTATGCAGGTAAGTCGTGTACCATCCGGACCAGAAAATAACTGATATACCTCCTTAATTATATTTCTGGTGTGATTTTTCTGAGGATTCTGGGACCCGAAAAATACCAATTTTGGTCCGTAAAATCCACGGAAAAATTTCGAGCGCGGGAAAAACCTCGATTTTGAAAAACGATGCCCGATTTACCTTGAATTAATTACCCAAGATTAAATTCAAAGGTACATCACTATATAACGACTTTTACAGTCCCGGTAAAAATCTAAATTTTTACCCGAGCTGTTACATACTACTCGCCTTAAAAAAAATTTCGTCCCCGAAATTCCTTGTCTTATCCGTGGGTCCTACCACGATAAGCTTCTGGTACACTCTACCAGGTGTCCAAACTCAACGCGAGATACCGCTTATACCCTTAAGCGACTTCTCCTCCGCTTATATAAACCGAACCTCATAATTGAGAACTCACTCTCAGCCATGGACTCTCCACTAAGAAAAAGAACCACCTCAGACTCTGAGGATAACAGCTATATCGGTGGTACTGCTTTCCCGAAAAGCTCCGATGAAGAACCTCCCAAGAAGCGATTCAAGACAAACATCATCAGTCTGAACGAAGATATGGTGGTCTCCCCAAGACGGCGAAAGAAGCGTGCCAACAAGAAAGCTGAGGATAGGAAGGGAAAGGCAACTTCTACCAGCGATACTCCACTACAGACACTGATGCAACTGAACACTTCACTGAGGAAGGTCAGCTCGGCGGTCATGCAGATCGAACTGGCGTGTACAAAACTCTTTCCTCACGTAAAAAACATCCAAAAGCTTGTAAACGACCTTGAGAAGCATGTAACTCAATAGAGTACTTCTTCTCTGTATTGTAAGACTTTAAGAAAAATAAAATAAAATAAAACAACTTTTCTTTAAAACAAATCTCTTGTTAAGATATGAAAACTCATGTTCAATAGAAAAGCAAAATATTTTAAAGCAAAACAAAACCATCAAGATGGAAAATAAAATCAAACATAAAGATGTTAAAAACAGAACCAACAAAATGAAGTAAAACCAACATAAAGAAATTTAAAAAACAAAACAAAACTCGTTTTCATGTTCAACGCTCTAGATCGATCGTACACGTCCTCGAACCCAAGAAAAACAACTTGTATAGCCGACGGGGATATCGATTCTTCTTGTGAAAAAGACGTCTGTTAACTCGCATGGCGATAATCACGAGAACGTCCTGTGTCCCTCGAATGAAACGATATCCACCTGCCCATAAGCCAAAAACGTCTTCCAGATATCGTATCCCTCTATGATGTCCAAATAGGTGTAACCTTGTCGCTCATGTACTCAACCCGAGGTATGGTCCCATCAACCTGGCCATAACGGTCACGGATGCAATGCGATAAAAGATGTAGGAAAATATAGAAAAAGCCATAAAAAGAAACGCCAAGATAGCCAGGGCGAAAGAAAATTGTGAGATGGAAAAGAGCTGAAAAACACTTGACGCTTGTAGCCCAAAACACACAAAGTGATGAAGCAATAAATGAGGCAACGGCAATTATCCATATCATAGTTTACTCCAATTATCCATATCATAGTTTACTCCAATTATCCAATCACAACACAGTCTACCAACAACAATCACAATATCCATAACAGTCAAACAATTATCCAAATTCCTATTAACTCAAGTTATACAACAGACCAATCCATCAATAGTTTCATAACACCAATTATTCACAGTCCAACATCAATCACAACACAGTATCCAAGGAACCAATAACAGTCAACACAGTGGTTCAATCAAGCAATTCAACATCATAACAACAACAACAACAATAACCATAGATACCATTAACAATCAACTCAACAGTTCAATCAAGCAATCACAAGCAATTTCGATTAGCCAACCACAACACAATCTAACAACAACCATAACAATAACCATATAAGCCAAATAACCAACAATGATCATCTCAGCAATTCAATCAAACAACAAAGCACAATCAAGAACACACAACAGTATTATTGGCAACATATCAAGGGTTATCCATCCTCACCTTAGCCGATACAGTTATGGAACTCCTCTTCGGATTCCACAGCAGGATCCTCTAGCAACTGTTCAATACCAACTCCTATATAGCAAAAAATAACATATATTCACATAAGATGCACATAAATGCAAATGATGCTATACCGTAAAACAAAACATTAACTGGCCCGCTAAACGTCCCGGTATAACCCCGTTATCATCATCATTCACCATTTATTTCTAGGTGTCAAAATAAACTTCTCGGATATTATTCCGGTATACTTTGATCATATCTTTTCCAAAAAAAGATTTTTCTTAACGTCATTTATATACATATATAGTTTTTTCAAAAATATTTTCATATTCAAAGTTAATGTAACGGCCCGATTTTCGTAAATTGATTTTTACGAAATTTTCGAAATTTTCGGTATTTAATTTCCATTTTTACCCTTGCGGAATTTCCGGCAGTCTTTGGGTCAAGAAATTACTATTATTATTATTTTATTCTCTTTGGAAGTATTATTTTACTTTTGGAGTTAACCGTTTTTGGAATCTTTGGGAACAATTGGTATTCCGGGGTGAAGCGCGAAGTTGTTGTAGTTTTGAGTCAGAACTACGTCGTCTTTGGGTTAAAGGAAAAGAAAACAAAAATAATGAAACCTAACCTAATCCGCGCGTTGACCAGGAGAAGAGTTGACCGCGCCTTGGACCAAAACGACGTCGTTTTGGTCAAGGCCGGCAACCCTAACTCTCCCTTTCCTTCTTTCTTTCCCTCTTTCTTTCTTTCTTTTCTTTTCTCTCTTTTCTCTGCCGCCCTTTCCCTTCTCCCATGATTTTTGTACCCAGATTTGTTGCCACAAATCGTGGGTTCAAGGAACGGTTTTCCCGATTTCCTCCTCTCTTAATCTCTTTGATTTTCTTTTATCTCGTTTCCTCTACATATCTCTGCCTCTCTCGCCGACACCATCATCATCTTCCCTCCTCAGATAACTCCGCCACCGCTTCTTTGCTCCCATTTCGTCGTGCTGCCATTCTCCCATTTTTCTTTTTTCTTTCTTTTCCTTTTCTGGTTCCTTCTTCCTCCCCGACTAAACACCATTGCCGTCGCCCTTCGCTCTCCTCTTTGAGCCGTCGCCCTCCAGCCGAGAATGCGAGACCAGAACCGGTGCGAGTGGCCGCGACGAGCAGTACCTGTGCGTGGTTGCGAGGAGTCGCCGCCGCCTGGTAAGTCTCGCCGTCTCCTTTGCTTTTTCCATCTCTTCGTCTTTGCTTTTGGGGAATTAACCCGTTTGGGTTCTTTTCTTTTGGGTTTGTTGCGGCGGATGCGTGGCTGTTGAGGGCGGTGTTTGGTGTGTTCTTATTGGCTGGAATCGGGCTGGTGGTTTGTGTCGGGGCATGGCTCTCTGGTGGTTATTGATGGGTTTTCCGGCGGCTGGTGGTACCGTTTACGGGTTGTTTTTGGCAGAGGTCGGTGGTGGTCGCGGTGTTGACTAGTTGGCTGCTGGTGGTCGATTTCGGCGGTGAGGTTTGGGTTGTTGTAGTTCTAAACAGGTCCAGCTTTGGACATTGAATTTTTTCGGTGGTTGTGGCAGTTCTACGGCTGTAGAAAAAACCTAAACGTGAGCAGATTATTCCGGTGAGTAATTCCAGTGACTACTTGGTGTTCCAATTCGCTTTAGTGGTTGTTGTTTGATGCTGGGTGTTTTGTTGGATGGGACAGAAATGTTGGCATGCTTAGGAAATTCTCTTTCATCTCGGTTTGTTTGGAGAACATTTCTGGATTTTGGGTGATTTCCCGGCGAGTTAACTGGAATCCGGCAAGCTCGGGAGTTTTCCGACGAGTGCTTGGGTTCTGATCCAGCAGATAGAATTTCTTTCCGGCTTTTACACGGACATTATGGACATAGGAATGTTGAGGCGGGTTGAGGCTTCGGCTTCCGAGGCAATTAATATGGCCCAGGTAAGGACTTATAAACCTTTGTATGCATTACTGTCTACAATGCTCGATTAATAAACTTGGAACAAGAAGTGGTAATACTTGGTTGGTATTGAATGCTATATGCATATATGCCTGCTGTATTGATGTTCTTGCTTGCGTTTATATCTTAATGATGATACCTTGATGCAGTATGTCTGATTATGTGTATTGCGTGCCTGTTTGATATGATATGCCAGTTGAGCATGAGTTTGTTGGTTATGAGATATAACATGTGATATGACTTTGTGGTTTGTGTGGTGATTAGAGGGTTGGAGGCCCAAACTTGAGAATAAGATATTAAATCCACACAACCCTGTTTGATCATAACGTATGGCACAACTCTTTAAGCATAATTAAGATTAACGAACCATAATAATAATAATAATTCTACTGTGGGGCTGTTGACCGGTTGGTTCGAGCGGGAAGTGATACCCCTCGGGATTGCATGCGGGAAAGCATGGTATATGCGGTTTAGCATATGGGTCTGTGATGACCGGTTCTACCTCCCTCTTTCTATCTCCCCCTTTCTACCTCCCTCTTTCTCTCTGTCTATCTCTCTCTCTCACTGACTGTATTGGGCCTTGCCCAGATTATAATGGGCTTATGCCCTAGTTGTCTCATGAGACGGGATGGAGCTCGGGACGGAGCTCGACGCACATAGTAGAGGGCCCTAACAAAATATTCAACCCTAATAACAATAAAATACAACGATAATAAGTTGATAAAAGTCAAGTGATGGTTTGTAGTCGGTTGATGACTTGTGATATGCATACTGACTTGTTTGTGCACTATGATTGCTGCTGTTTGATGCCGGTATTTGTGGTTAATTTGTATTAGTATACTTTAGTTTATTTGTTTGCGGTGAGACAGTGGTTGGTCTCACCCCCTCACAGTCTTTGCACAGGTTAACTTTTCGTTGAGCAGTGGTGCATATCAGCAGGTGGCGGTGTAATCCTCTCTTCAGGTCGGATCCATAAAGTACATTGTATACATGTTATCATATGTGTTTATCTTCCGCTGCATACTCTATTTTCATATAATGTATTGTCTATATATTGCATAATTAAATGATGATTATCTTGTTTTTATCGTATCCTGGGGCAGAGGGGCATTTTGGTCATTTCATATGTTATAATTAATAATAATGAGTAAATTGGGATACGAGCATTTCAGTTAATTATTTTCCTTGTCTTATATTTCCCAAAATTTCCATAATTTAATCATATATTTCCAAAAATATTATCTTAATTTAATTTTCAAAATATATCCATAATATGTATATATACCAGATTTTATTTTTATCTTTTTATTATTTTCTTTAAAAGCTTGGACTGGGCCTGAATAGTACTGTCCAGCCCACTACATAGAGCCTAGGCAGGCCCACGTAGCGAGCCCAACAGACAGCCCATACAACCAGCCCAGCACTCCCCAACCCAGCAATCAACACCCACACTCACAGCCTAAGACCCAAGGTCTAAGGCCCAGGCACCCAAGACCTACGACCCAGGTGCCCAAGACCCGCGACCGATGCGCCTAGCGGGTCGTCTTCCTCACCTAGAGCAAGCGGCAGCGCGGGCGGTGCTGGAGCGGCGAGGCGATGGCGTGCAGGCGGGGAACGAGGACGGCGTCGCGGCACGCGAGGCGAGGCGACGAAGGGGTGGCGCGAAGGAGAAAGGGGAGACGGGCTCGGGTCGTCGCGTCGCCGGGTCGGCTTCGTCCGGGCAGTGCACAGCCGGCCTGACGCGTCGGTAGCGTCGGGAGGAGGAGAAGAAGGAGGAGAGAAAGGCGAGGGCGGGTGGCGGGGTGCGGTGGCTGCGACTGCGTGTGGTCGGTGCTGGTGGTGGATGATCGGGTCGGTGAATAAGAAGATGAAGGGGAAAAAGAAAAAGAAAAGGAAAAGAAGAGAAGAGGAAAACAAGGGATGGCGCGGGTGTGTGTGTGTGTTTATGTGTTTTTTTTTTGTTCTCTGGTTTTGGTTTTGCAGGTGAAAGAAGAGAAGATGATGAAGGTGTTGGTGTACTGGGAAGGCAGAAGAGGCAAGGTGCAAAATACTCGTAAGGCACGGGCAAGGCGCTGATTACACAGGAAAAAGGTGTAGCACGGGCGACACAGGAAAGAGGCGGCGCAGCCCTCAATTATGAAGGTAAGTCGTGTACCATCTGGACCAGAAAATAACTGATATACCTCCTTAGTTATATTTCTAGTGTGATTTTTCTGAGGATTCCGGGACCCGAAAAATACCAACTTTGGTCCGTAAAATCCACGGAAAAATTCTGAGCGCGGAAAAAACCTCGGTTTCGAAAAACGATGCCCGATTTACCTTGAATTAATTACCCAAGAATAAATTCAAAGGTAAATCACTATATAACGACTTTTACAGTCCCGATGAAAATCCAAATTTTTACCCGGGCTGTTACAAAAACTACCAACATAAACAACGACTACAAAAAAGAATAATAGTGAAAAATAATAATATAATTTAAAAATTAAAATTATATAATTTATAATATCAACGAAGTAATAAATATTTATTAACAATAATTAATTTATAAATTTCTATCTAATACTAAAATTAATTCTAAATAATGCATATAAGTTTATCTAGATTACCAAGAAAAATCTTTATTTACATTATATATAATTTTTTCTCAAGAAAATAATTAATATATACACTTGCATTTATATTTTCTCAACAACTATCAAGAATTATGAAGGACAATAATTATTAGAAAATAATAGAACTATAACCAAGTACTGCCAAAGAGTCAGCAAAAACTACGGATAGGAATTACATCAGTGAAAAATAATATTCATAGAGAAGAATAGTTATAAAAACTCACAATATATATCTTCACATCCATTTTTGAATCCAGAACAAAAGATTCCTCTCGATATAATTTTACAAAGAGTAGATTGTGGAGATTGTGGAATTTTTTTTTTCATTGATGGACCTAGAAGAACTGGAAAAACATATTTACATCGTGCATTACTTGCGAATGTCAAGTTCAGAGGAATGATAGCAATATTAAAGGATTACCAAATAGCACTAACAATAATAAATTTATAAATTCCTATTTTAATATAAAAACTAATTCTAAAAAAAATTGTGTACATTATATCTTTGTCTTTCTAAAGATAATGATTAATATATAAGCATATATTTATATTTTCTCAATAATAGCAAAAAATTACGAAGAAGAATTATTATTGAAAATAATAGAACTATGAAAAAAACAACTGAAAAAGTCAGCAAAAACCATGAACAAAAATAGCATTTTTTCAAAAGAATAATCATGAAGAAGAATAATTATAAGAGCTCATGACATGTGTTTGTAATTTATTATCAAGAAAAACTATGAAGAAGAAAAGTCGAGTAGTCAAGAAAAAAACTATGAACAAAAAAAATGTGTAACAGCCCGGGTAAAATTTTTGATTTTTACCGGGACTGTAAAAGTCTTTTTACCGTGATTTACTGTTGAATTAATCTTGGGTAATTAATTCAAGGTAAATCGAGCGTCGTTTTTCGAAACCGAGAGTTTTCCCGTGCTCGTGATTTTTCCGTGGATTTTTCGGACCAAAGTTGGTATTTTTCGGGTTTCGGAATTTCTCGGAAAATCACACCGGAAAATAACTAAGGGGGTATCAGTTATTTTCTGGTCCGGACCGAACTCGCTCTGTAATGCAGACAAACTACATTACTACAGAATCACAGGTTTAACAGTGATGCACAGTGATTTTTACGGTTATAAAAAGGAAGCAGAGGAAGAAGAGAAGAGAAAAAAAGAGAGAAAAAGAAAAAGAGAGAAAAAGAAAAGGAGAGGAAAGAAAGAAAAAGGGAGAAAAAGGGAGAAAAATAAAAGAAAAAAAAGAAAAAAAAAGAAGAAGAAGAAAAACTGGAAAAATGGAGGAACAGTTCGTCACCCCCAGCGCCTCCATCACTGTTCACGAGTTGAGGCTCCGGGCCGAGTCTCGACACACCGCAGCCACCATGGCACTCGCCACGCCGTCGCCGACCGAACCCTGTCCTTCCCGTCGCCTTCCGCCGCGAGACGCGCAGCCGGCGAGAGTTGACCCGCGAGCAGACCCGCGGATCTGCTTCTCCTCCGCGCCTGCTCAGCCTCCTGCCGTCGCCGCGCCGAGCTTGCACCGCCCTTGGAGTCACCGCCTCACGTCGCGCCTCGCGACACCTTCCTCACGCTGTGCCGCGCCCTCGCCGTCGTCGCCAGCCGCCGCAACCCGAGGTGAGCAGATCCGGGTCGAGTTTGATCCGCGTGATGTCCGGGTCGCGGATTGGGTTGTGGGCTTGTGTGGATTTGGGTTGGGCGTGGGCCGGCTGGGCTTGCACAGTGCGAGCCTGGGCCTGGTCCTGTTCAGCCCAGTCCGTTTAATTAAAAAAAACAATTTATATATATTTATTTATTTAAAATCTGATATATAATTTTGGAAAAAAATTATATACTTATTTTGAGAAAATTATGGACAATATAATTCTGGTATTTTTAGAAAAATATAAGTATATATACTTTGATAAATAATTAAGTTTTGTTTTGGAAAAACTAATATTATTTGGAAAAATATATAATTGCCATAAAAATAATTCCTGGAAATTTTATGTACATATAATATTTTGCCTGGAAAATTATGGTTGTGGAAATTACATATATATATGTACTTTGGAAATTAAAGGTAATTATATTTTTTGTTGGAAAATATTATTGTATATTTAGAAAAAGATAAATACTATATAAATATTTTCTAAAAATTATAGATAGGTTATTATTTTTTCCTGGAAATTAATATCACTAATATTAAAACCTTTTAATATAAATAAATACTTTAATAAAACTTTTCTCAAAATTAATTTCAGACCATAGCTTTAATATAAGCCTATATGCATGCCATATTATAAAAGCCATTTTCTATTATTATTGCCTATTCATTGGCCCTACCCCATAAACGCAGTATAGGCATCTTAGCATACCGATTATGTGCATTTATGTGTATATATGGTTTTGTTGTATAGGTTCGGATATCGGGCAGTTTCCCGAGGAGCCGGCGTTGGACCGGTCATTATTTCCGGAGTTGAGTAATCGGCCAAGGTGAGGATGGATTTCTTTCAATATGTGCCTGTATTACTCGGTTATTGTGTTTGATGATTATTGCATTGTTGGATGTTGCATTTGTCGTGGTTTGATTCGAGATGTTTATCCCATGGTCTTGATTGTTGTCGGGATGTTTATCCCAGTATCTTGATTGGTTTTTGGATATTTATTATCGTGTCTTTGGCCATAAGAATAATGGAATAAATAATAAATTGTGATAAGGATGTCGATCCTTGATTTGGTTGGGGATGTCTATCCCGGTATTTTGGTTAGGGATGTCGATCCCTACGATTTGATTTTAATGACGGTAATATAATTGTCACGTGGTAAGTAGTGGTACGACCAGATGGTTTGAGACTGTTTTGTGGTGGCCATGATCTGGGTTACTTGTGATGGGCATGTTGATGCCGGATTGATTGGGATGTTGATCCCTGAGTTTGATATTGGGATGTTGATCCCGGGTTCTTTTTTATCTGGCACCAGGAACAGGTTGATAACCTGGTATGACCCTAGCTTATCCGTGACGGGGCCCGGAAAAGATAAAATGGGATAATTGGATTTTTGTTTTAGTCTTTTTGGTCTTGGACCGGTTTTGGGTCCAGTCTTTCGGTTTGGTATGTATTTGGTGGTTTTTGCCTGTTTTTGGACCTTGAGTTTTATAGTGTGCATATTGATTGTCTTTCCTTCGTCGGTGAGCACTTCGGACTCACCCCTCACCTGCGGGCTTTCATCCCGTAGGATGAGTTATTTTTGGTACAGGATTGGTGCATTCCAGACAGGCTGCAGCGTTATCCCTTGGACAGGGCTTGGATCCATAGTTTGCATCTATGTCGCATACAGTGTTTATGTGAGTTGTTAAGTCTTCCGCTGTGCATTTTATTGATATTATTTGGCCATTGGGCCGGTTTTGTTATTATTGATGTTTATTATTTTGGGCTGTTGAGCCCGTGTTACTGTTGTATACACTGTATGCTGGGCTTGATTTGGTTGGGTTGTCACAGTTCCGGCACGTGTTTACTGTGTACGGTAAATACGGGTCGGAGCGTTTCATTTTGGTAGTGGAGCGGGCGTTAGGTCTTGTTGGGCAGTCTTTGTGTGTGTTGTTGTCTTGTTTGCATAGTTCGCTCCATTTGTTTATTATTTTATATCATTTTAGTTAGTGCATTATGGATCCAGTCAAGGGACGCCAGCTGTCGCAGAACATACACATAAGAGGTAATGATGCCATAAATGAGCGGAAATACAAATATTATTAATACTGATAATATTGATATTACAAAGGGAAACATTACATTGATATTTTTATAAAAAAGAAAATACATTTAACGCCTCGGAACGACATTGACCCTGAAGCTAGTGGGGTCGTTGTTGATGTTGACCTGGATACTGTCGCTCCACAAGAACCACATGCCGCCTCTGTCGTCCTGACCAGGAAGCTCGAACCGGTTTGCTTGAGGGAACCGGAGTAGGATCAGACCGTGATCGTCTTGAGGTTGCCACTGGGTCTCCGTCAGAAGAACCATGTTCGGTTTGTATTGGTTCTTCAAGTCCCTAAGAGTACGCGAGAACTCCTGGGAATGCCTTGCGACTCCTCTGCAGTTCCACACCAATAGTCGGGCCTTTGGCCAAGTTACGGGCAGACAAGTGACTCTGGGCATGCTCTGGGCCGTCATCGAGAGCTGGTAGTAGGTACCTTGCTCCAGAGTATGGCAAGTGGACTCCAGGTTGAACTCCTGAAGCCTTTTGGAGATGAAGAACATGATGGAGTTTGCTGATCCGTAGTAGGAGGTCCTTAGAGTGCCGCGGTCCTCTAGGATGAACACCTCTTCCATTGGAGTGACGAAGAACCGCGACGAGTAGAGTTCGTCGACGAAGACTAGACGCGGCATCCTGCCGAGCTCGTTCGGTAGCTCTTCAGCACGTTCGTTGACCATGCTGTAGGCCAGACGGTTCCTTCTGCCTAGGTTGGCACCTTCGACGAAGAAAACGGAAGATGGAGCAGGCATCGTGTTTGGACGAGTGGGTATTTTGTTTTTGAGCATTGTGGTTTTGTTTTTCTGAGCGTTTGTTTGCCTTAAAATGCTTTTGATGATTTACACCTCACCGCTCCGTTTCTTTTATACTCTTATGGGGAGCGTGATTACCGTTTTTTATTTACAGGATTTTGCTTTTTGGAAATTGCCGTTGTTACATTTTATTGCTTGGTTGCTTTATACGTTTTTCGGACTACCAATGCCAGAGTTTTTCAGCATTTTTTCATCTCTTGATTTTCTTTCGCTCTGGCTACCTTGTCCTTTCTTTTTATGGTTTTACTATATTTTCCTGCATCTTTTATCACATGCATTCGTGACCGTTGACGCTAGACTGATGGGACCACACCTCGAGTAGAGCGTATGTGCGACAAGTTTACAGCTGTTCGGACATCGTGGAGAGATACGTTGTCTTGACAGACGTTTTTTGCTCATGCGGAATTTGTGAACAAGTGGGAAATGTCTCTTTCGAGGGACACAGGACGCTCTCATGATCGTCACCGTTAGCTCCGTATGTCACGTTTCTCGGGATCGAGGATGCTTAGGACCGATTTGGGCGCCGATCACGAAAACGTGTTTTTGTTTTAATTTCTTTATGTTTTGATTTTGTTAAATGAATTTTGCTTTTAATTTCTTTATATTCGTTTTAATATACTTATTGTTGATTTTTGTTTTGTTTTGAGATGTTTTATTTTTCTATTTAACATAAGACTTTGTAATATAAGAATTTTGATTTAAAAAGGAAATTTATTTTATTTATTTTATAATAGTTTTACATCGGAGAAGAAGTACTCTATTGAGTTACTTGCTTCTCTAGATCTTTTACAAGCTTTTGGACATTTTTCATGTGTGGGAAGAGCTCCACGCACGCTAGTTCTATTTGCGCCACCGCCGAGCTGATCTTCTTCAGTGAGATGTCCAGCTGCGTCAGAGTCTGCTGTGGAGTGCTGCTTTCAGCTATCGTCTTGCCCTTACGATCTTCAGCCTTCTTGTTGGCACGCTTCTTTCGTAATTTTGGAGAGACGACCATGTGTTCCTTCAGGCCGATGATGTTGGTTTTGAAGCGCTTCTTCGGAGGATCTTCATCGGAGCTTGTCGGGAAAGCAGTGCCACCGATGTAGCTGTTGTTCTCGGAGTCTGAGGTTGTTCGAGATCGGAGTGGAGAGTCCATGACTGTGTGTGAGTATGCCAGTCATGAGGTTTGGTTTTTATAGAGGACGAGATGTCGCTTAAGGGTATAAGCGGTATCTCGGGTTGAGGTTGGACACATGGCAGAGTGTGCCAGAAGCTTATCGTGGTAGGACCCACGGATAAGACGAAATTTCGGGGATGAAATTTTTTTAAGGTGGATAGACTATAACAGCCCGGGTAAAATTTTTGATTTTTACCGGGACTGTAAAAGTCTTTTTACCGTGATTTACTATTGAATTAATCTTGGGTAATTAATTCAAGGTAAATCGAGCGTCGTTTTTCGAAACCGAGAGTTTTCCCGCGCTCGTGATTTTTCCGGGGATTTTTCGGACCTAAGTTGGTATTTTTCGGGTTTCGGAATTTCTCAGAAAATCACACCGGAAAATAACTAAGGGGTATCAGTTATTTTCTGGTCCGGACCAGACTCGCTCTGTAATGCAGACAAGCTACATTATTACAGAATCACAGGTTTAACAGTGATGCACAGTGATTTTTACGGTTATAAAAAGGAAGCAGAGGAAGAAGGAGAGGAAGAAGAGAAGAGAAAAAAAAGAGAGAAAAAGAAAAATAGAGAAAAAGAAAAGGAGAGGAAAAAAAAAGAAAAAGAGAGAGAAAGGGAGAAAAAAAAGAAAAAAAAGAAGAAGAAGAAAAACTGGAAAAATGGAGGAACAGTTCGTCATCCCCAGCGCCTCCATCACTGTTCACGAGTTGAGGCTCTGGGCCGAGTCTCGACACACCGCCGCCACCATGGCACTCACCACGCCGTCGCCGACCGAACCCTGTCCTCCCCGTCGCCTTCCACCGCGAGAAGCGCAGCCGGCGAGCGTTGACCCGCGGATCTGCTTCTCCTCCGCGCATGCTCAGCCTCCTGCCGTCGCCGCGCCGAGCTTGCACCGCCCTTGGAGTCGCCGCCTCACATCGCGCCTCGCGACACCTTCCTCGCGCTGCGCCGCCGTCGCCAGCCGCCGCAACCCGAGGTGAGCAGATCCGGGTCGAGTTTGATCCGCGTGATGTCCGGGTCGCGGATTGGGTTGTGGGCTTGTGTGGATTTGGGTTGGGCGTGAGCCGGCTGGGCTTGCACAGTGCGAGCCTGGGCCTGGTCCTGTTCAGCCCAGTCCGTTTAATTAAAAAAACAATTTATATATATTTATTTATTTAAAATCTGATATATAATTTTGAAAAAAAATTATATACTTATTTTGAGAAAAATATGGACAATATAATTCTGGTATTTTTAGAAAAATATAAGTATATATACTTTGATAAATAATTAAGTTTTGTTTTAGAAAAACTAATATTATTTGGAAAAATATATAATTGCCATAAAAATAATTCCTGGAAATTTTATGTACATATATTATTTTGCCTGGAAAATTATGGTTGTGGAAATTACATATATATATGTACTTTGGAAATTAAAGGTAATTATATTTTGTGTTGGAAAATATTATTGTATATTTAGAAAAAGATAAATACTATATAAATATTTTCTGAAAATTATAGATAGGTTATTATTTTTTCCTGGAAATTAATATCACTAATATTAAAACCTTTTAATATAAATAAATACTTTAATAAAACTTTTCTCAAAATTAATTTCAGACCATAGCTTTAATATAAGCCTATATGCATGCCATATTATAAAAGCCATTTTCTATTATTATTGCCTATTCATTGGCCCTACCCCATAAACGCAGTATAGGCATCTTAGCATACCGATTATGTGCCATTATGTGTATATATGGTTTTGTTGTATAGGTTCGGATATCGGGCAGTTTCCCGAGGAGCCGGCGTTGGACCGGTCATTATTTCCGGAGTTGAGTAATCGGCCAAGGTGAGGATGAATTTCCTTCAATATGTGCCTGTATTACTCGGTTATTGTGTTTGATGATTATTGCATTGTTGGATGTTGCATTTGCCGTGGTTTGATTCGAGATGTTTATCCCATGGTCTTGATTGTTGTCGGGATGTTTATCCCAGTATCTTGATTGGTTTTTGGATATTTATTATCGTGTCTTTGGCCATAAGAATAATGGAATAAATAATAAATTGTGATAAGGATGTCGATCCTTGATTTGGTTGGGGATGTCTATCCCGGTAGTTTGGTTAGGGATGTCGATCCCTACGATTTGATTTTAATGACGGTAATATAATTGTCACGTGGTAAGTAGTGGTACGACCAGATGGTTTGAGACTGTTTTGTGGTGGCCATGATCTGGGTTACTTGTGATGGGCATGTTGATGCCGGATTGATTGGGATGTTGATCCTTGAGTTTGATATTGGGATGTTGATCCTGGGTTCTTTTTGATCTGGCACCAGGAACAGGTTGATAACCTGGTACGACCCTAGCTTATCCGTGACGGGGCTCGGAAAAGATAAAATGGGATAATTGGATTTTTGTTTTAGTCTTTTTGGTCTTGGACCGGTTTTGGGTCCAGTCTTTCGGTTTGGTATGTATTTGGCGGTTTTTGCCTGTTTTTGGACCTTGAGTTTTATAGTGTGCATATTGATTGTCTTTCCTTCGTCGGTGAGCACTTCGGACTCACCCCTCACCTGCGGGCTTTCATCCCGTAGGATGAGTTATTTTTGGTACAGGATTGGTGCATTCCAGACAGGCTACAGCGTTATCCCTTGGACAGGGCTTGGATCCATAGTTTGCATCTAAGTCGCATACAGTGTTTATGTGAGTTGTTAAGTCTTTCGTTGTGCATTTTATTGATATTATTGGGCCATTGGGCCGGTTTTGTTATTATTGATGTTTATTATTTTGGGCTGTTGAGCCCGTGTTTGTAACAGCCCGGGTAAAAATTTTGGATTTTTACCGGATTGTAGAAGTCTATTTACCGTGATTTACTGTTGAATTAAACTTGGGTAATTAATTCAAGGTAAATCGAGAGTCGTTTTTCGTAACCGAGTGTTTTCCCGCGCTCGTGATTTTTCCGTGGATTTTTCGGAACTAAGTTGGTATTTTTCGGGTTTCGGAATTTCTCGGAAAATCACACCGAAAAATAACTAGGGAGGTATCGGTTATTTTCTGGTCCGGATCGGACTCGCCTGTAATACAGACGAAATTATATTATTGATATCACATGCTGCATAGTTAATCTTCAGTTTATTTAAGGAAGGTAACCGGAGGAAGAGCAGATGAAGAGAAGGAAAAAGAAAGGAGAGAAAAAGAAAAAAAGAGAGAAAAGGAAAAGAGAGAAAAAAAAGAGGAAAAAGAAAAGAAAAAAATAAGAAAAGAAAAAAAAAGAAAACAGAAAAAAAAATACAAAGAGAGGAAGAAAAAAAAGAAAAAAAAAGAAGAAATAAAAGAAATTCAGAAAAAAGAAAATAAAATAAGAAAAACAAAGAAAAGAAAATTGAGAAAAAGAAGAAAATGGAGAAAAACCGGATTTTGCACAGTTCGTCACCCCGGAGGCCTTCCCCGTACTGTTCACCGAGTAGAGTTCCCAGCCTTTTCCCGCCGCACCGCCACCACCGCCGGACTCCCCAAGCCATCGCGACCTCACCCCTGTCGCCGCCTCCTCCTTCCGCCGCGAGAGAAGCCGACACGCGCCGATGACCCGTTGAGGACCCGTCGGATCCGTCCCCTTCCTCACGCAGCGCCGCCGCCAAGCACCACCGCAGCTGCAGCGCGACGCCACCGCCACCCTCGCCTCGTCGCCACGCCCCTCAACCGTCGTCGTTCGTCCTGCCGCGTGCCTCATCGTACGCCGTCGTCAGCAACCCGAGGTGAGCATCCATGGGTTGATGGTGACCCAGTTGTGGTCGCGGGTCGACCCGAGTGCGTTATGGGTTGGGTCTGTTGGCTGTTGGGCTTGTTTCGTGGGTTAGGTTTTGGGCGTGGGCCGGCTGTGCAGCTGGGCTCTGCACGGGCCTGGGCTTGGCACTGTGCAGGGTCTTGGCCGGCACTGTTCATGTCCCAGCCCGATTTAATTTAAAAAAATAAATAATAATAATAATATATGTATTTATTAATTAACCTGATATATATAATTTCGGAAAAAAATTATATGTTTATTTTGAGAAAAATAATTCCAATTTAACTCTGGTATTTTTGTTAAAATATAAATATATTTACTTGGTAAAATAATTAATTTTTGTTTTGGAAAACTATTATTATTTGGAAAATATATATGTATACCTTGGAAATAATCTCTGGAATTTAATATGTATATTATTTTTGTCTGGGAAATTGTGATTGTGGTTTATGTAAATAAATATGTATTTTGTAAATTTAAGTTAATTATATTTTGTGTTGGAAAATTAAATTGTATATGTATATAGGAAAAGATAAATACTTTATAAATAATTTCTGAAAATTATAAATAGGTTATTATTTTTCTGGAAAATTATGATGATTATTATTTTGGAAAATTATAATTATTTTATGAAAATATTTTGGAAAGAGTTTTAATTAAAGTATGGTACCGAAGTAATATTCGGATATAAGTACGATATATTATTTTCGGTAAATGGAAATAATAACGGTTATGAACCGGGATGGGTACATATCGTAATATTGGCATCATGACATACTCTTATGTGCATTTATGTGTGTATATGTTGTTTTGTGGTATAGGTTTGGATATCGGGCAGTTACCCGAGGAGCCGGTGTCGGACCGGACATTATTTTCGAAGTTGAGTAAACGACCAAGGTGAGGATGGATTTCCTTCAATATGTGCCTATATTACTCGGTTATCATGTTTTGATGATTGTGCATTGTCGAATGTGCTTTTGCTGTGTTTTGGTAGCCCTACAATTAGGGCCTCAGAACAACCCATAAAAACCCTACAAATAGGGCACAACTAAAAGACACAAAAAAAGCCTAATTCTCATTACCATATTAATATGAATTGTGACAAGGATGTCGATCCTTGGTATTTTGGATGGGATGTCTATCCCGGTATCCTGGTTAGGGATGTCGATCCCTGTGATTTGGTTTTGATAACGATAATATAATTGTCACGTGGTAAGTAGAGGTACGACCGGCTGGTTAGAGACTGTTTTGTGGTGGCCATGATCTGGGTTCGTGTGATAAGCATGTCTATGCTTGGGATGTCTATCCCGGTTTGTTATATTTGGGATGTCTATCCCTGGGTTCTTTTTGATCTGGCACCAGGAACAGGTTGATAACCTGGTACGACCCTAGTTTATCAGTGACGGGGCCCGGAAAAAATAAAATTGGATAAATGTATTTTACTCGAGTCTTTTGGATTTGTTTTGGTGGCTTTTACCTGTTTGGACCTTGAGTATTTTTAGTGTCCATATTGATCGTCTTTCCATTGTCGTGAGCACTTCGGACTCACCCCTCACCTGCGGACTTTCATCCCGTAGGATGAGTTGTTTGTTGTACATGTTGGTGCATTCTAGACAGGCTGCAGCGTTTCCCTTGGACAGGGCTCGGATCCATAGTTGCATGTGTCGCATATAGTGTTAGTGAGTCTTTAAGTCTTCCGCTGTGCACTGTATTTTGTTATTGTTGGGCCATTGGGCCAGTTATGATATTTTATTGTTGGGTCGAGGGGCCAGATATATGAGATTTATATTTTGGGCTGTTGAGCCAGTTTTCCATTATTTACACTGTATGCTAGGTTTGATGGTTGGGTTGTCACAGTTCCGGCTCGTGTTTACTGTGTCCGGTAAATACGGGTTAGGGCGCTTCATTTTGGTAGCGGAGCTAGCGTTAGGTCTTGTTGGGAAGTCCTTGTGTGTTGTTGTCTTGTTTGCATAGTTCGCTCCAGTTGTTTATTAATTTATATCATTTAGTTAGTGCATTATGGATCCAGTCAAGGGACGCCAGCTGTCGCGGAGCATACACATATGAGGTAAATGATGTCATAATAAGCGGAAATACAAATATTATTAATATTGATAATATCGATATTACAAAGGGAAATATTACATTGATATTTGATATTTCATAAAAATAAAGAAAATACATTTAACGATTTGGAACGACGTTGACACGGAAGCTAGTGGGGTCATTGTTGATGTTGACCGTGACTCTGTCGCTCCAAGAGAACCACATGCCGCCTCTGTCGTGTTGGCCAGGAATCTCGAACCGATTAGCTTGAGGGAACCGGAGTGGGATGAGACCGTGATCATCCCGTGGCGGCCACTGTGTCTCCGTCAGAAGAACCATATTTGGTTTGTATTGGTTCTTCAGGTCCCTCAGGGTTCGTGAGAACTCTTGGGCACGCCTTGCCACTCCTCTGCAGTTCCACACCAGTAGCCGTACCTTCGGCCAGGTTGGAGGTAGACGAGTCATTCTGGGCATGCTCTGAGCTGTCATTGAGAGTTGGTAGTAGGCACCTTGCTCCATAGTTTGGCAAGTGGACTCCAGGTTGAACTCCTGTAGCCTTTCGGAGATGAAGAACATCACTGAGTTTGCTGAGCCGTAGAAGGATGTCCTCAGAGTGCCGCGATCCTCTAGGAAGAACACCTCTTCCATGGGAGTGACGAAGAACCGCGACGAGTAGAGTTTGTCGACGAAGACAAGGCGTGGCATCCTGCCGAGCTCGTTCGGTAGCTCTTCAGCACGTTCGTTGACCATGCTGTAGGCCAGACGGTTTCTTCTGCCAAGATTGGCACCTTCGACGAAGAAGACGGAAGAAGGAGCAGGCATTTTGTTTGGACGTGTGGGGTTTTGTTTTACGATCGTTGTGTTTTCTTTTGCCTCCGCGTTTTGATTGCTTTTGATGCTTTTGATGAATTACACTTCACCGCTCCTTCTTTTATACTCTTATGGGGAGCGTGATTACCGTTTTTGATTTTCGAGATTTTGCTTTTTGAATTTTACCGTTGCTTTATTTATTGATTGGTTACTTTACGCGTTTTTCGGACCGTGCCAGAGTTTTTCAGTCTTTTTCCATCTCTTGATTTTCTTCGCTCTGGCTACCTTGTCTTTTGTTTTTATGGTCTTACTATATTTTCTTGCATCTTTTATCACTCGCATCTGTGACCTTTGAGGCTAGACGGATGGGACCGTACCTCGAGTAGAGTGCATGTGCGAAGAGTTTACAGCTGTTCGGACATCGTGGAGAGATACGAGACGAGACAGATGTTTTGGCTCATGCGTAAATTTGTGAACAAGTGGGTAACGTTTCTCTCGAGGGACACAGGACGTTCCCGTGATCATCATCGTGCGAGTTAACGAAACAGACGTCACCGTTAGTTGCACGTGTTACGTTTCTTGGGTTCGAGGGTGTTTACGTCTGATACGAGCACCGATCATGAAAACGTGTTTTTGGTTTTAATTTCTTTTGTTTTTGTTTTGTTAAACGAATTTTGTTTTTAATTCCTTTATATATTTGATTTAATATTCTTATTGTTGATTTTTGTTTTGTTTTGAGATGTTTTATTTTTCTATTTAACATAAGACTTTGTAATATAAGAATTTGGATTTAAAAAGGAAAATTTATTCTATTTATTTCATAAGGTTTACAACAGGAGAAGGAGTACTCTACGGAGCTACTTGCTTCTCAAGATTTTTTACAAGCTGTTGTACATTTTTCATGTGTGGGAAGAGTTCCGCACACGCCAGTTCGATTTGCGCCACCGCCGAGCTGATCTTCTTCACCGAGAAGTTCAGTTGCATCAGCTTTTGTTGCGGAGTGCTGCTGTCAGCTACTGCTTTTCCCTTCTTGTCTTCAGCCTTCTTGATGGCACGTTTCTTCCGTCGTTTTGGGGAAACGACCATGTGCTCCTTCAGGCCGATGATGTTGGTCTTGAAGCGCTTCTTGGGAGGTTCATCATCGGAGCTTGTCGGGAAAGTTGTGCCGCCGATGTAGCTGTTGTTCTCAGAGTCGGAGGTTGTTCTTGATCTCATTGGAGAGTCCATGACTGTGTGTGAGTTGCCAGTCATGAGATTTGGTATTTATAAGCGGATGAGACGTCGCTTAAGGGTATAAGCGGTATCTCATGTTGAGGTTGGATACCTGGCAGAGTGTGCCAGAAACTTATCGTGGTAGGACCCACGGATAAGACAGAATTTCGGGGACGAAATTCTTTTTAAGGTGGGTGGTCTGTAACAGCCCGGGTAAAAATTTTGGATTTTTACCGGACTGTAGAAGTCTATTTACCGTGATTTACTGTTGAATTAATCTTGGGTAATTAATTCAAGGTAAATCGGGAGTCGTTTTTCGAAACCGAGTGTTTTCCCGCGCTCGTGATTTTTCCTGAATTTTTCAGAACTAAGTTGGTATTTTTCGGGTTTCGGAATTTCTCGAAAAATCACACCGGAAAATAACTAAGGAGGTATCGGTTATTTTCTGGTCCGGATCGGACTCGCCTGTAATACAGACGAAATTATATTATTGATATCACATGTTGCATAGTTAATCTTCAGTTTATTTAAGGAAGGTAACCGAAGGAAGAGCAGATGAAGAGAAGGAAAAAGAAAGGAGAGAAAAAGAAAAAAAGAGAGAAAAGGAAAAGAGAGAAAAAAAAGAGGAAAAAGAAAAGAAAAGAAAAAAAATAAGAAAAGAAAAAAAAAACAGAAAAAAAATACAAAGAGAGAGGAAGAAAAAAAAGAAAAAAAAAAGAAGAAGAAATAAAAGAAATTCAGAAAAAAGAAAAGAAAATAAGAAAAACAAAGAAAAGAAAATAGAGAAAAAGAAGAAAAAGGAGAAAAACCGGATTTTGCACAGTTCGTCACCCCGGAGGCCTTCCCCGTACTGTTCAACGAGTAGAGTTCCCGGCCTTTTCCCGCCGCACCGCCACCACCGCCGGACTCCCCAAGCCGTCGCGACCTCACCCCTGTCGCTGCCTCCTCCTTCCGCCGCGAGAGAAGCCGACACGCGCCGACGACCCGTTGAGGACCCGTCGGATCCGTCCCCTTCCTCACGCAGCGCCGCCGCCAAGCACCACCGCAGCTGCAGCGCGACGCCACCGCCACCCTCGCCATGTCGCCACGCCCCTCAGCCGTCGTCGTTCGTCCTGCCGCGTGCCTCATCGTGCGCCGTCGTCAGCAACCCAAGGTGAGCATCCATGGGTTGATGGTGACCCGGTTGTGGTCGCGGGTCGACCCGAGTGCGTTATGGGTTGGGTCTGTTGGCTGTTGGGCTTGTTTCGTGGGTTGGGTTTTGGGCGTGGGCCGGCTGTGCAGCTGGGCTCTGCACGGGCCTGGGCTTGGCACTGTGCAGGGTCTGGGCCGGCATTATTCATGGCCCAGCCCGATTTAATTTAAATAAATAAATAATAATAATAATAATATATGTGTTTATTAATTAACCTGATATATATAATTTTGGAAAAAAATTATATGTTTATTTTGAGAAAAATAATTCCAATTTAACTCTGGTATTTTTGTTAAAATATAAATATATTTACTTGGTCAAATAATTAAGTTTTGTTTTGGAAAACTATTATTATTTGGAAAATATATATGTATACCTTGGAAATAATCTCTGGAATTTAATATTTATATTATTTTTTTCTGGGAAATTGTGATTGTGGTTTATGTAAATAAATATGTATTTTGTAAATTTAAGTTAATTATATTTTGTGTTGGAAAATTAAATTGTATATGTATATAGGAAAAGATAAATACTTTATAAATAATTTCTGAAAATTATAAATAGGTTATTATTTTTCTGGAAAATTATGATGATTATTATTTTGGGAAATTATAATTATTTTATGAAAATATTTTGGAAAGAGTTTTAATTAAAGTATGGTACCGAAGTAATATTCGGATATACGTACGATATATTATTTTCGGTAAATGGAAATAATAACGGTTATGAACCGGGATGGGTACATATCGTAATATTGGCATCATGACATACTCTTATGTGCATTTATGTGTGTATATGTTGTTTTGTGGTATAGGTTTGGATATCGGGCAGTTACCCGAGGAGCCGGTGTCGGACCGGACATTATTTTCGAAGTTGAGTAAACGGCCAAGGTGAGGATGGATTTCCTTCAATATGTGCCTATATTACTCGGTTATCATGTTTTGATGATTGTGCATTGTCGAATGTGCTTTTGCTGTGTTTTGGTTCGGGATGTTAATCCCGGAGTCTTGTTGGGTATTTTTGGGATGTTTATCCCGTGTTGATTTTCTGTGTTTTTTTCGGATTAAGAGTAATGGTATAATTAATGAATTGTGACAAGGATGTCGATCCTTGGTATTTTGGATGGGATGTCTATCCCGGTATCCTGGTTAGGGATGTCGATCCCTGTGATTTGGTTTTGATAACGATAATATAATTGTCACGTGGTAAGTAGAGGTACGACCGGATGGTTAGAGACTGTTTTGTGGTGGCCATGATCTGGGTTCGTGTGATAAGCATGTCTATGCTTGGGATGTCTATCCCGGTTTGTTATTTTTGGGATGTCTATCCCTGGGTTCTTTTTGATCTGGCACCAGGAACAGGTTGATAACCTGGTACGACCCTAGCTTATCCGTGACGGGGCCCGGAAAGATAAAATTGGATAATTGGATTTTTATTGAGTCTTTTCGACTTTGGGTCGAGTCTTTTGGTTTGACTGTTGTTTTTGGACTTGAGTAATTTTTAGTGTCCATATTGATCGTCTTTCCATTGTCGTGAGCACTTCGGACTCACCCCTCACCTGCGGGCTTTCATCCCGTAGGATGAGTTGTTTGTTGTACAGGTTGGTGCATTCCAGACAGGCTGCAGCGTTTCCCTTGGACAGGGCTCGGATCCATAGTTGCATGTGTCGCATACAGTGTTAGTGAGTCTTTAAGTCTTCCGCTGTGCACTGTATTTTGTTATTGTTGGGCCATTGGGCCAGTTATGATATTTTATTGTTGGGCCGAGGGGCCAGATATATGAGATTTATAATTTGGGCTGTTGAGCCAGTTTTCCATTATTTACACTGTATGCTAGGTTTGATGGTTGGGTTGTCACAGTTCCGGCTCGTGTTTACTGTGTCCGGTAAATACGGGTTGGGGCGCTTCAGTGTTACTGTTGTATACACTATATGCTGGGCTTGATTTGGTTGGGTTGTCACAGTTCCGGCACGTGTTTACTGTGTACGGTAAATACGGGTCGGGGCGTTTCAAAATGATTACGAAAAAGAATAATAACAAAAACCAATCGTCATAGGAATTCATGACTGTGTGTTTAATTTGGAATTTATTGTCAAAAAGAACTATGAAGAAGAAAAATTGAACTACAATCCAATTGTTGATGTAAACTACCAAAAAGAACAACAATCACGAAAAGGAATAATAATAAAAAATAATAGTATAATTTAATAATCTCCTTTATTAGTAATATAATTTTATAATTAAAATTATTTTTTTAGAATATCAATGGATTAAAAAATATCATTAACAATAATCGATTTATAAATTCCTATTTTACTGCATATATTAATTTTAAATAATGCATTAATTTATATTTTCAACAACTACATAAAAATATGAAGAAGTACGGCTGAAAAGTCAGCAAAAATCATGAAAAAAATAATATTTACTAAAAATAATAATCACAAGAACTCATACAGATGTGTTTGTAATTTATTATCAAGAAGAATTATGGGGAGAAGAGTTCTGTAACAGCCCGGGTAAAATTTGGATTTTTACCGGGACTGTAGAAATTGTTTTACCGTGATTTACTGTTAAATTAATCTCGGGTAATTAATTCGAAGTAAATCAAGAGTCGTTTTTCGAAACCGAGAATTTTCCCGCGCTCGGGAGTGTCTTCCTAACTAACCGAGCCTCGGTTTCCAGTTCCGAGACTTGGACGACGTTCAGGAGGATTAATCGGATTTTCCGAGCCCAAGTCACATTTTTGGACTCGGGACGGGATTTGTCGGAAAGACGGGATTCCGACGCGAGAATCCGGACCCGCCAACGAGCTTGCCCCGAGCCACTCTTCTTCCTCCTCTCTCCTTTCTCTTCCTCTTTCCCGGCTACATTTCTTCTCTTTCCCGGGTTTTCCTTCAGCCAACGTGGGCCCCACTTCTCTTCCCTCTTCTTTTTCTTCTTTTCCTTCTTTCTTTTCTTTCCCCTTTCTCCTTTCTTTTTCTTTCCTTTCTTCTTCTTTTACCCTCAGCCGCCGGCCATCTTGTTGTCTCTTTTCTTTTTGTTTTCTTCTCTATTATTCTCCTTTTCTTTCTTCCTTTTTCTTTCTCCCCAGCCGACACCGAACCCGTGAACTGCTGGCCCTCCCCATCCTTTCTTCCTTTTCTCCTTGACCTCTCTTCTCCTCAATTCTTTATCTCTCTCCTTCCCTCCTGATTTCGCCGCCGCCCCCACAACTCCCTCCTCCTTCTTCTTCCTCTCCTCCTCACGCCACCCTCTCTTTCCTCTCCTTCCCCCTCTTCTTCCTTCTCCCCCACCGGAGCCCCTCTTCCCCTCTCCCTTCCTTCCCTTCTCCTTCCTTGAGCCACCGGACCCGAGACCACCTCCTTCACCCTTC
>JAKUCV010004911.1:139783-217724 GCA_028386065.3 Turnera subulata
GGTTACATAAGAGTATATTCACTCATAAAAGTTACTTTCTATTTTGCAGTACGTTATAATTATTTTATACCATATACCGGCTATGTTAATTAATTGTCGATGGCACTATTCCAATTTAACAGTTTTGTTATTAGATATATTACTTGTATGCTTATTATGACATGTTTGGCGTTTTCACTACTTTAATTAATGCGACCGTGGTCCACGCATTTGTTATTTTTATTTTTATTTTATTGGGAATAATTGTTTTATGAAATGCTATCTACTTTATATTATGATATCGGTTACAAGTATTTTATGGGATATAATTATTTTACAACCATAAAAGTAACATTTAATGGAAACGGTTCGGGAACGACGATAACGATGTTAATTGTGGATAAGCCGAATAATAAATTAATCTCATGCATTGCATTCTTCGGTGTGCATTATAAGTGATTGTATGTGTTGACATGATATAGGGACAGACAAAGCCATATGGATTGTGTGCCGATTTCAGAGACATACCAGGTGAGGATGGATAAACCCTGATATGTGCCCGTAATGCTGTGTGTGTCTTCTTTTTGTTTGTGTACTTTTACTGTTGTTTGATCTGCTGGAATGTTTGTTGACTGTTGCTTGATTGATATGGAATTGTTGATGCTGTTGTAGAACGTGCTAGTCCTGTGTATGTTGTGTTGGAAATATTATTGAACGGTTTGATATTGTTGAATTGTTTGATGTGAAAGTTTGGTGATATGAAACTGTTGACTGGATTGTGATATTGGTTCTTGGATGATGTGTTGAGAATGTTATTGGATTATTGATTGTGGATAATTGGGAAAAGGATAACGGGAATTGGAATTGAATTGAGATGATGTAATTGTCACTTGGAAAGTAGTGGTACGACTAGATGGTTAGAGATTGGTTCTGTGGTGCCTTGCCAGAGGGTTTGTTGGTTGGGGGTGTTGACCCCGGATTTGTGTTATTGGGATGTTGATCCCGGATTTGAGATATTGGAATGTTGATCCCGGATTTGAGATATTGGGATGTTGATCCCGGATTGTGGTGGGGCCTGGCATCCAGAATTAGTTAATAACCAGGTACGACCCTAGCTTGTCCAGTGACGGGGCCCGGAAGATAAAATTGGTAATAAAAACTAAAAAGTAATCTTTGGGTCTTGGTTCAGTATTGATTATGATGTGCTTGATATGATTTAGTAGATTCCTCTGTCGTGTTGTTTGTATTGGTTTCCTCTGTTGTGTTGTTTGAGTTGTATACCTCTGTTATGCTGTTTGAGATAGTTTCCTTGTGATGTGAGGGGTGCTTATTGTTGTGATGGTTGCATTACTTCGAAAGTATTATGGTTGAATATATCCTTGTTTATCTTTCGTCGGTGAGCGTTTCGGACTCACCCCTCGCCTGCGGGGTTTCATCCCGTAGGATGAGTTGTTTGTAGTGCAGGAACGTACCGGGCAAGCTGAAGCGTACCCTCGGACAGGACTTGGATCCATAGGTTGCATTTGTGCATACAGTGTTAGTGCGTTTAAAGTCTTCCGCTGTGCATTGTTTCCGCTATTGTTGGGCCATTGGGCCGAGATTTATTATTTATGATGTTTTACTATTTTGGGCCGTTGGGCCGAGTTATTGTAGTTCCCACTGTATGCTTGGGCTTGTTGGGCTGGGTTGTCACAGTTCCGGCCTGTGTTTACTGTGTACGGTAAATACGGGTCGGGGCGTTTCAAGTTGAGTAGAGTAGTCAACAAAAACTACAAAAAAAGAATAATAACGGAATAAAGTATTATCATAAGAATTCATCTCTTGAAAATGAATAACAATAAGAAATAATAATATAATTTAATAATCTTCTTCATTAATAATATAATTTAATAACTAATATTATGTAATTTGCAATATCAAAGGGTTAAAAAAATATCATTAACAATAATCGATCTTATAAATTCATATTGCACTACATAAACTATACAATGCGATTAAAAAAATTATCCGTCTGTCTAGATTTTATATATAAATTCTTTTCAAAATTATGATTAATACTATAACACGTGATTAAAAATTATAATACTACCACGTGCATCGCACGTGAAAAAAAACTAGTTTATTTAAAAGTTTGTATACCTTTTGTTCTAAGAATCATATCTAACAGCCGACACATTGTTTCTTTTATAAAAAAAAACGTTTTCATTGTAGTTCCCCTTTTTTTCCCTGAAATGGACAAGAACCTATTTTACCGCGTATGTACATCTCGATATTCACAAGTCACAAAGACGATAAAAACAAGAGGCCTGAAATTGCCCCTTCCTCCTCCAGCTCTTCACAGTAGGGGGCCCATGTTCATATAACATGCACAAGTGCATGATTTTGCAGTCATATATGGTAATTTTGTTTCATCAACTTGAATTTAAATTTTAACTTGAGATATTACTCTGCCTTGGTGATCAGGTTATTGGGTTTGATGGCAACTTGCCCATGATCTCCTGGCCCCTGCATCCTGGTGAGTACGCCTGTACGGTACTGCCGTATAGGACCAAGGGCTGATCCTAAACAGGGGACCAAACTATGAACAGAAGAAGATGTGTCTGCGTGCGTGAACAAGTCTTATTCTTTAAAATTAAATCCAATAAATGCTGGAAAATGATCACAACATACAAATAACACAAAATTCACATACTGAAGATTTCAGATTTATATGAATCTTTCCCCTTCATTTTGGCGTTTATGGTGGCGCAACATATACATATATGTAGATCAATTTATGTACTTGTCCTATGGATTTGGCAGAAGAGAAAAATCAAGATTAATTGGAAACGACATGAATTCTTTGGTATCCTAGTTTTAAATAACTTTAAACTTTTTTTTTGTTATCTCTAACCTTTTATTAATTATTTTTTTTATATGCAAATCTAAAAACTACCCACAATCTTCAACCCCTAAACCACCTTCAATCCCACGACTAACATTACTAGTAGTACTGGGCACGTTTGTTAAATGTTGGATCTATTATTATCCTTATTCTCGATCTACACCCAATTATCGGATTAGCGTTTTGAAGCTTTTATACATTTAATGTGACAAAATAATAATTAATTTTGATTCTTCTTTGCGGATAAAAAAGTTTTCTAGTGACCCGTAAGTGTTTTGATAGGATCTCTATATATAAAAAAGGAAAACTTTTAGTTATATTAACAGGAGAGAGGGATGGACTGACAAGGCTGCAATTTTCTATCTCAAGCTTCTTCTCGAACCATTACAAGCAAAGAAACAAACTCAAAGAAGTTGCCCCTAAAAACAAGGAGATGCATTTTGAAAGTGGCACACGAGGCGGGGAAACCTCGCCAACACATAAAGCTTCGACATACACAAAAAAGGCTTTTAGTCGAGTATAAAAATATACACAAAGTTTGCTCACCTCCTTTAATTATATTACCATTATAGCTAGTCTTTTTCTTCTGGATCAGTATCCATTATACGTTACTAATACCCTTTTAGTGTACTCATCGAAGAACCGTCTAGAAGCCATCATAACATAATAAATACTTAAAGATAGAGACAGAGAGAGAGAGAGAGAGTGGAGGGAGACAAAGCGAAGGAGAGAGAGAGAGAGAAAGAGCAGAATATGGGGAGGCCAAGGTGTTTTTTGGACATAAGCATAGGGGGAGAACTTGAAGGGAGGATAGTAGTGGAGCTCTACAACGACGTCGTCCCCAAAACTGCCGAGAACTTCAGGGCTCTCTGCACCGGCGAGAAAGGCATTGGCCCAAACACCGGAGTCCCCCTCCATTACAAGGTTCTTGCGCCAATATTTTCTGTTTCTTCTGCTTTGTTTAACCCAGTTTGTGTTGTGTGTCTGTTTACCTGTTACCTCGCGTGTTTCTGGATTCAGTTTTGTCTCTTGAACGGTTTTCTTATGAGATGGAGTATATCTGTAAGTTGTCTTGTGATGATCAAATGCCGACCATCTGTTTCCAGTCATTTGACTTTTGTTTCTAGTTGTCTACCTGGTACTTATGAGGATGTCGAGGTTACTGTTTGTGTTTTGTCGTGTCCGAGATTCACCTTTTCTTTCTTGATCAGTTGGGATTTTAAAAAATATAGGAAAGAGAGAAAGAGAGCATCTTTAGTTACTGGGTATAGCCTGGTTTTGAATTTTTCTTTTGTTTTGTTTTCATGACAAAGAGAGAAAGAAAGCATCTTTAGCTGCTGGGTATAGTTAGCCTGGTTTTGTTTTCTTTTGACTATAGAAACTGGGAAGTGAAAGCCAGAGTTGCCTTTTGGTTTGTTGTTGAAAGTTGATCTTAGAAGAATCTTCAAAGATACTACTACTTCCAGTGACATGTATTATTGACAATGAAGGGTTCAAGCTACGGTCCACTGGGAGATACTAACATGATAGATGCCCCATCGGTGGTTGCTGCCATTATTAACTCTCAAGAATATTAGTACTCTGAAGCATGTGAAGTATTGATGGTCAAGTCCTTGTTTCTTTTTTGAGTAGAGATATTTCTAGTGGAACTTACTGATCTTTCTATTACCATAATTAACTTTCAAGAATAGTATACCCCTACGCTGAAGCATATTGCTGGTCGAGTTCTTTGTTCTTTTTTTTTGTTTAATGAGTAAAAATATTTCTGATGAACTTTTTATCACGAGACTTACTGTTCTTTTATTGTTTAAATAATTTGTGAGTGAATTGAGGGAGAATGCCAGAGAATTTGAGGGGGTACTTGATAACTTAGGGGGTTATGGCAAACTGGTTATTCTTATACATGGTACCAGTTTTAAGGGAATTTTGGATAGACAAGTTTAAATCACGCATTGATGTTATACCCACTCATTGTACTTTTCATTTCAGGGATGCCGTTTCCATCGAGTCATCAAAAGTTTTATGGTACAAGGTGGAGACATATCTGCAGGAGATGGTACAGGAGGCGAATCAATCTATGGCCTGAAATTTGAGGATGAAAATTTTGAATTGAAACATGAAAGGAAAGGAATGCTGTCTATGGCAAACTCCGGCCCCAACACAAACGGGTCTCAATTCTTCATTACAACAACCCGTACATCTCATCTGGATGGAAAACATGTTGTCTTTGGGAAGGTTGTTAAAGGAATGGGAGTTGTACGGTCCATTGAGCATGTTACAACTGGTGAAGCTGATTGTCCTACAGTTGATGTTGTAATTGCGGATTGTGGAGAGATTCCTGAAGGAGCTGATGATGGGATATCCAATTTCTTCAAGGATGGTGATATTTACCCTGATTGGCCAGTTGACCTCAATGAGAACCCCAATGAACTCTCTTGGTGGAGGAATGCAGTGGATTCTATTAAGGTTCATGGAAATGATCATTTCAAGGTAATGGGTTCAGTGTCATGGTTCTGGCTTGAATCATTGCTTAATTTGGCCCCAAAGTTTACTAGGAGAAAAAACTTTAGACAGCCTTCTGAGGTCAGATTGTTGCAGCTGAGAGGCCAAAGATTTTTGGGTTGTCAATGTTTTATGGTGTTCCTTTCTGTTTTGAGATATCCTTTTCTTGTGATATCCTTGTTCTGTTAGTGTAATTCATCGCAATTATGATTTCAGAAACAAGACTATAAGATGGCTCTTAAAAAGTATCGGAAGGCCTTGAGATATCTGGATGTGTGCTGGGAGAAAGAAGGAATTGATGAAGGTGTGTGGTCGTACCTAGCTTGCATCATTCTTCTATTTGTGCTGGATGATGTCTAATATTAGGTTGCTGTATTCATAACTTTTCCTTTCCTGGTGTTGCAGAGAAGAGTTTGGCTTTGAGAAAGACAAAGTCTCAGATATTCACAAATAGTGCTGTAAGTCTTTGGTTCCACGTTTCTCTGTAGTTATGCTGCACCTAAATATTGGCTGTGAAGCTTCATTTTACTCGTTCATATAATGTTGCAGGCTTGTAAGTTGAAACTGGGAGATGTAAAAGGAGCACTTTTGGACACAGACTTTGCAATACGTGATGGAGAAAATAATGCAAAAGCTTTTTTCCGGCAGGGACAGGTAGAGTTATCCGTTGATGATGGTTGCAAGGATCAATTTCTAACAACAAAACTGCTCAAATGGACTGCTAGAAAGACTCCAAATGAGTAGAAAGTAGCATTTTTAAGTGTGGAAAGCCAGCGCTTTTGTTCGTTTAAACAAACTTCTGGAAAACTTTGGTGGTCATGCATGTTATGAGTTTCTTAAGCCTTTTTGATTCTGCAGCCTTGGAATTCTTCCTTTCTTCTCAATTTGTCTTATCTATTTTGTGCTGTTCATCAAATGCATTCTGGCACTAACAATCATTCTCCTTCTATTAGGCTTACATGGCTCTCAATGACGTTGATAATGCAGTTGAAAGCTTCAAGAACGCTCTGCAATTGGAGCCAAATGATGGTCAGTGAATTATATGAGAAATTGCTTTAGGCATATCCTCTTGCTAGGATGATATGGTTACTTTGGTTTAGTAATCAAAAGCATATTAGGCTGTAAAAAGTAAAATGGTAGTTCAAAGTATGTTGACAGTTAATAGGGTATTGAGTTGAAGCTGTTATGTATGTAGATGTGTTGAAACCTGCTCAAACTCACTTTGTCCTCTTTGCTGTTCAGCTGGAATAAGGAACGAGCTCAAAGCTGCCAGGAAGAAGGTTGGTAAATTAAACCGAGTCGGTAACATGTTGCTTGAATTGCATAACTGACAATTTAACTCTCTTTTACAGATTAATGATAGACGTGACCAGGAGAGAAAACAATATCAGAAAATGTTCCAATAGCACCTATTTACCCTGCTAGTATGTCCATCATCCTACTGGAAATTATTTTCATTAAGTTCTTTTTTTTTTTTTTTTGAGAAAGTTCGAATTTGAATCCCCTACTCATACAGTTCTCAAATGCAGGTTGCCATTTCCTGATCAAAGCTTCCAATGTTCAGTCCTATTTCCTAGTTTTGATGCACTGAACTGGTTCAGACTTTCTGAGGGACGAACAGGTACTGAAGCTCACTGTCCTAATTGTTGATAAATTTGTGCAGTGCCTGTGCTATCCGCTGAAGCAAAACATGCTGAAATGCGAACCAGCTTATAGCAAAACACTGGGAAATACCAAACCTCTCCCTAGTCGTATGCATTTGTTGTTGTTCTGCAGCTAATGGGTTATTATTATAAACTAGTTGTCATTCCTGATGGTATTTCTCTTCATATGTTCAGTTAAGGCGCAAGCGATGGCTGTAAATCCAACCGTAGAAATTGAAGGCCTGAACCAGTTATAGAGTTGTTTCACATGCGAGTACAATCTGTAACTTTATAGAGCATTCTGCCAAGGGTGAATGAATGTTACCCTTGACCCTTGTTGGACAATGTAATCCTCTGTCTTTCATTGGAGATGCGAATAAAATAGACTATTTTGATCTTTATTAAAATTCTTTTGTACGGTCTAAAGAAAAAAATGGATGGTAGGGCTGGATGAATTATTTACTTATCCTCATCTCTGATTTTGCTTGACCATGCCAAAGAATTTGTCCTGTGGAGACCTGAAGGAGACAGGATTTGACTTCGATTTGAAGTTTCCTGAATACTTAAGAGTAGGGGTGGCAAAATGGGTGTCCATGGGTACCCATGGGTTGGGTCATAATGGGTCACACCCATTTATATCCATTTATCCATTTATGACCCATTAAAAAATTTAAAATGGATACTCAAATCCATTTAAACCCATTTAATGTGGGTTACCCATTTATCCATTTAGACCCATTCAATGTGGGTGTACCTAAGACTTAATATATATTTTTAAAATTTGTATCCTAAATTTTTTAACTTTATGAATATTAATCCGACCTAGTTATTAACCCGGCATAGCCAATACGAGCCTAACTAGGCGCGAACGAGATGTGCTCGGTCTGGTTTAAATTGACCCATATGAGCCCAATTAGGTTTGTATGGTTTGTACTATATTGGGCCCAACTAGGCCCACATTGGGCCCATATAGGCCCACATCTGGCCCAACTAGGCCCATACGGACGGGCCGGGACGGGCCCAAATAGGCCCACACGAGCAAAATCGAGCCCATATTGGTTGGGCCGGGATAGGCCCAATAGGCCCAATTAGGCCCAAATGGGTTGGGCCCATCTTGGCCCACGTAGATAATTGAATTAGATTACTAATATATGGGTTCATGGATATCCATTACCCAACCCATATAAACCCACTATTTTATGGGTTAAATGAATAAATTATCCAATTAGACCCATATAAAATTATACTGACCCATTTATACCCATTACCCATTTATCTATGGGTTAAATGGGTAACCCATTGGGTACCCAACCCATTTTGCCACCTCTACTTAAGAGGAAGGCTAATGACTAGTGCGAGTTGAATAACCTAATTATTTTTTTTTTAAGCAGAGAAATGGGTGGACCCAGCTTTCGGTGTACATCATAAATGATGGAATCAGAGGGAAGCCCTGTGCTCCTACTGCTTTCAGTTTTGCAGTCGGAGATGGCATTTAATGAAAGAATAAATTTTTTCCGTCCGAGTTCTGACGTCGAAGGGCGTTTATTTGCGGACAAAATTTGAAGTTTATCACTTATGTCACCAATCTGAGAACTGAACTTTTTTAGCTGACAAAGGAGTGGAAAACAATAGGGGAAAAAATATGCTTACATTCGCCAAAAGGCAGCGGTAAAATACAATGAATCAGCTCACAAAACTAGGGTTTGTGCAATGAGAAACAACATGCTCCAAGCAATAGGCTTTTCCCATACAAAATCTGACCGTTCAGGGTCATACTCCCAGCAACAGCGATGACCATACACCATAAGTTTTTTTTACTGTGAACTACGAATTGTAGTTATCAAGACCCAGATCCCTGAGAGCATCCGCTGCAGCATCCTTGCAGGTTTCGTGGTTTTCCTTTGCCTTTCTTATAATTTTCTCAATACCAAGACTAAGCAGAAGTGTCCTGTAAAGTAAAAAGGTTTAGGTTTTAGATAAGTGTGGCCCTATGGAGCTTTGCCAGTATGACACTGGCGGAGGCAGATGATAACAGAAAACGAGGCCTAATGACAAAAAGAACTGGCGCTTACATGAAAGTCATACATAGAAATTAAAGGAAAAAAGGCTTATTGAAGAAGGCCAAACAAATATTTAAACTTGCCTGTTTTCTGGGTTCCTGACAACAAGATTTCGGATCATGAGACAGGAGTTCTTCTGCAATTGTGGTGCAGCAGGAAAGTTCTCCATGGCTTGGATAGCAAGCTCTCCGGCTCCAGCTTCAATGGCAAGGGCTGCATTGTCTGGAGATCTCAAGCAGATTACTCTAATGATGGACATAACCTGAGCAACAGAAAAGTACTAGCTATGAACTAAAGCCAAAATAATGAATGTATCAAAGGATGGCATATACATATCCAAGGTTCACAGAAAAACACCAGAACATAAAACATTACAGATGTCCACAACCATATAATCACCATCATTATCATTAGTGCTTGCGATACACATTCTACCACATCACAGTTACAATCATAGATGACACATTATTATCATAATAGTTTTTCCGATGACTGTTACAATACATGTGCCCAGACACACAAGTACTAGTCTTGCTATGAGCATGAAATTCAGCAGTCAGTAAACATTGTACCACGGGTTATGTGCCCAAGCACATAATTAGAAGCATTTTGCTACTCTCTCTCTCTGATACAATGACAAAAGTGGTTTGCACAGTCTCAAACAATGCTAACACTCTTTGATGCAAACCTCATAGTTTGAGGAGGAACTAGATGAATTATCGATGTACTAGCTCAGCACAATGAATAGCAAAAGACTGACTGTGTACCTCTTGCAGAACAGAAGGATCATCAGAAAATCTGTTCGACAGTTGGATAAGCTTCTTTAGACCTCCCTTCTCAACAATAGCGGTCTTATTTGAGTCACTGCCTGCCAACTAATCAAATGAAACATTTAGTACTTGCCTCTGCCCCAATCCAAAAATGTTCATCAATGACTACAGAAATAAGAACCAAAAAATACAAAATTTCTGGCAATGACAAAGTCTCCAGATTACCCAAATTTCAGGACCCAAGAGCTTTTTGAAGAATATTTAACATGTTCCCTTCCAAAGGTTGAAAGTGTGCTTTTCTATTTATACCTTGGATAACAAAGAGCAACACGTTCTAGCTACTATTTTGTTGCCTTGCTCACCGCTATCATCAATACATTGGAGCATGACATCAATACCACCACTTTCTGCAATGGATTTACAGATGCTGTCCTGCAGTCCAAACAAAGAAGAATAAGAGGACAAGAAAAACCCTCACGAAAGTAACAAACCAGTCGAGAGTTCAGCACATGAGATATTCGAACAATATTCTCTTAATAAATAAGATTAGCAAGTCTCAAAGCCCACTCTTCTCAACTGAGATTGGACTACTTCAGCTGGAAGAGCCATTTCCAAATATTCTAACAGCCAACACAGACACACATAACTGCACAGATGAAACTTAATCTTGCAGTGAAGTACAAATGACAATGGATCAAAGCTTGGCATAAGTAAGCTGAGTATTCGAAACAAAGATGACTCTCTTCCTGACAATTTTGGCACAGGCCGCCAAGTATTTTGCAAAGAGAAGTTGCTTGTTAGAACCAGAATTATGCAATCAAAATATCAGCCTGTGGTGATTGATCAAGCAGCCATTCTTACGACATGTTCGCAGACCAGCATCGAGACTGGCTGATGTAAAAGTTCATAACAGTAGACAGATCATAAACAAGGAATTTGGCATGTCTAAAAGTTCAAATAAAACTCACATTGACAGCAACAGCCTTCAAAGCAATGGTAGCCGAGACCAAACCATCCGCAGCAAGCCCACCGTGCAGTGATTCCACAAGAGCCGTTGCAATTCCAATCTTGGCAAATCTCCTGGCATAACCATAAACCTGAAAGCATCCCCCAATCACATCGTAAGGCAAATGCATTAAACAGAATATCCATCAAAATTTGATGAACTTGAATTGACCACACACCTCAGAAGCCACGACGCGAGGATCATCCGGCGTTAACAATGCAACAATCGCATCATACACCGAAAGAACGCAACCACCACCGCCTTTACCCCCGTGCCTACCCAACACTTGCAGGATGATCTCATCGATTTTGAGTTCCATGAATTCCGCCTTCACAACCTCGTTTCCGGTAGAAGCCGCGGCCACAACGCTAAACGCACTCTTCAAGACCTCCACATTCTCAGTCCCGTCCTTCAATATACTAACCAGAACCCTCGGGCCGTTACAGGATCGAAACGCTTCCGTACTCTGCATATCTACACATACCAAGACAACTCTCAACCAACGCCAAAAGCAAAGATAACATTTCCACTTAAAAAAAGGAGGAGGAAATTGTACTAATTTCTACCGTGGAGAAGTAACCCCAGGGTGTTCAGAGCCCGGGGGGACGACGAGGAGGCGGTGGAGCAAGCACGGAGAACCAGATCAACGGCGCCGTTTTCGACTGCGATGGCGGCGGTTTTGGATCTGTCTGCGGATAATAAATCCGAGAGAGTGTCGAGGGAGTTTTCGGCTTCGGCATCGAGAGTGTGGCTGGTGCTGGCAACGGCTTGCTTGAGTCGGTCGAGGCACTGAAGGAGAGGATTGGCTTCGCCGGGGAGGCAGGTGGAGATGGCGGAGAGATCGACGCCTTGGAGAGTGAGGGTTTGGATGGCGTCTTCCAGAGCCTCGGCGGGGTCCATCCCGAGATCCTCTATGTTCTCTTTTACCAGATCGTCGAATGCTGCCTGCGATATTTTACGGCCACCAGCAGCGGCGCTGTTGTTGGCCGGTGGAGCCATCTCTTCACTGCTCTGTTTGGTTTACTTCGCGTGACTGTAAGTAGAGTGTAGACAGTGAGGAGCGGAGGAAATGGCGCGTTTTAAAAACAAAACTGAAGATGGATTGCTGCTCTGCTCTTGGCCAGCTCCACTTCGTTTTCAAAAATTAAAAACACCCAGCGTGAACTCGAAAGCCAAATTTCACACATTCCATAATCTAGACGACTTGTCGCTTGTTTGCAAAATTGCCGTAGAGGGTAGTTTTGTTTAACCAACCTGCGGATCACTTTGATAGGGGGAGTTGGAGAGGGTAGGTAGAGCGTAGAGCCTTTGAGTTAATGGTGAATTTAAAGTCATTCACTTTTTACATTCCTCTGGTATTGATTGCCTCCCAATTCGGTGGATAAATTTTGAAGAAAATGAAAGAAAATAAGAATTCTTTCCAAGCAGATTAAATTAAAATTGTTCTAACATGCTCATCCAGTCCCGACCTATCAAAGCAGAGTGAAATGTGGTTCAAAGAATGGAGTGAAATGGTTTAAAATTTAACAACAAAAAGAAAAGAATTGGTAGACAAAAAGAAAACAATTGGTAGGCATTTTAAGAGAATAGAGCATTTAAGAGATATCACTTTTTAAAGAGATTGGTGGAAGATATTAAAAATTTAAAACCATATGGAGTTCCATGATCCAAATTGACTGCATGCTTCTTCTATTTCTAATTTTTCTTTTTAATAAGGACAAACAAAGTAATTATCAAAATGATATAAATATTACAATAATGCTAGAGTTACTAAGACTTTATTACTAAGAGTAAGAGTGGGTTACTAACCTATGTGGCATATACACATCATTATCTAATTAACTTATTAAAAATCTTTTACTAATGAATGTGGTATGTGCCACATCATTCTCTAATTAAATGCAAAAATATTACACATTAACTCCTGATTTATTTCCTTATATCTGTAATTCATATTATTATGTTATATGAAACGCCCCGACCCGAATTTACCGTACACAGTAAACACGAGCCGGAACTGTGACAACCCAATCAAATAAATCCAAGCATACAGTGTGAACCACAATAACTCGGGCTCGACAGCCCATAATAATAAACATCAATAATAATAAAACCGGCCTAATGGCCCAATAATAGAAAAACTATGCACAGCGGAAGACTTTAAATAACTAACACTGTATGCGACACATGCAACCTATGGATCCAAGCCCGTCCAAGGGATAACGCCGCAGCCTGTCTGGAATGCACCAAACCTGTACAACAAATAACTCATCCTACGGGATGAAAGCCCGCAGGTGAGGGGTGAGTCCGAAGTGCTCACGACAATGGAAAGACGATCAATATGGACACTAAAAATTACTCAAGGTCAACCAAACCAGAAGACCCGACCCAAAATCGGTCCAAGACCAAGAAGACTCAAATAAAATCAATTATCCAATTTTTATCTTTCCGGGCCCCGTCACGGATAAGCTAGTGGTCAAACCTGGTTATCAACACATTCCGGGTGCCAGACCAAATCCAGGGATCGACATCCCAAAAATACGAACCCAGGGATAGACATCCCAAAAATATATCACGGGATAGACATCCCAGGCATAGACATGCCAAGCATAGACATGCTTATCAAGTAACCCAGGTCAAGGCCACCACGAAACAGTTTTCTAACCATCGAGTCGTACCACTACCTATCACGCGACAATTATAATACCGTCATTAAAAACAAATAACAGGGATCGACATCCCTAACCAGGATACCGGGATAGACATCCCTATCCAAAAATACCAAGGATCGACATCCTTGTCACCATTCATTATTAATCCATTTATTAGTGTCAAAACGACTCAAGGACAAATGTCCAAAATAACCGACATGGGATAAACATCCCGAAAACCAAACAGGACATCGGGATAGACATCCGAACCAAAACACCAAATAAAACATGCAACATAGCAATAACCAACAAAACACAAATACCGAGTAATAAGGCACATATTGAAGGAAATCCATCCTCACCTTGGCCGATTACTCAACTCCGGAAACAATGATCGGTCCGACGCCGGCTCCTCGGGAAACTGCCCGATATCCAAACACCTATACAACAAAATCATACATACACATAAATGCACATAAGAGTATGTCATGATGCCAAACTGCGTAGTAACCCATCCTGATTACTTATCCTTTATTATTTCCATTTATCGAAAATATTTTTCCATACGTATATCCGAATACTATTTCGGTACCATACTTTAATTAAAACTCTTTCAAAATATTTTCATTAAATAATTATAATTTCCAAAATAAGAATCATCATAATTTTTCCAGAAAATAATAACCTATTTATAATTTCCAGAAAATATAAATAGTATTTATCTTTTCTAAATACATATACAATTTAATTTTCCAACACAAGATATAATTAAATTTAATTTCCAAAATACACATTTATTTACATATACCACAATCATAATTTTTCAGCCAAAATAATATACATATTAAATTTTCCAGAAATTAATTTCATAGTACATATATATTTTTTTCCAATTTAATAATAGTTTCCAAAACAAAACTTAATTATTTATACAAGTAAATATATTTATATTTTAACAAAAATACAAGATTTAAATTGACAGTAATTTACTCAAAATAACTATATAATTTTTTTCCAAAAATAAATACCAGAATATGTTTAAATATATATATATATAATTTGTTAAATTTTTTAAAAAAATCGAACTGGGCTGAACAGGACGAAGCCCAGACCAAGGCAGCAGGCCTGCCAAGGTCCGGCCCAGCTCCTGCCCACAGCCCAGCCCACGCGTACAGCCCAACCCAGAGGATCCATATTCGTGACCCGTCTACATGTGACGGATCCTGCAGAAATCAGGTTGCTCACCTCGGGTTTGACGATGGTGGCGCAACGGCAGGCTCGAGGAGGAAAAAAACGAACACACCAAAGGAAGCGGCGGATGCTGGCGACTCCCTGGGCAGTGGAGGTTCGGCGCGGCGACGTCGGCGGAAGGCGGCAGCTGCGAGGAAGCTGGATCCGCGGGTCGCGCGGCGAGTCTTAGGCGCGTCACGGCGTCACTCGCGGCGGAAGGAGGAGGAGGCGGTTGGGTTCTGGTCGCGACGGCTTGGAGAATCTGTCGGTGGCGGCGGTGGAGCACGATACGGCCGGGAACTCCGTCGCGTGTACAGTGAAGGGAGGCGCCGGGTTGACGATGAACAGTGCACTCTCTTTTTTTCCTTTTTTTCTTTTTTTTGTATTTTCTGTTTTCTTTTCTTTTCTTTTCTTTTCTTTTCTTTCTCTATTTTTCCGAATTTCTTTTTTTTTCATTTTCTGATTTATTTTTTTTCCTCTCTCTCAGTATTATTTTTTTTTCTATTTTCTGTTTTTTTTTCTTTTTCCCTCTTTTCTTTTTTTTTTTTCCTCTCTTTTCCTTTTTCTCTCCTTTTTTTCTTTTTCTCTCCTTTTTCTCTCTTTCTTTTTTTTTTTTTTCCTTCCCTTCCTCTCTTCTCTGCTTCTCCACCGGTTCTGCTTTCTTTATATAATGAAAAATTAACTATTTAACATGTGAATACCCAATAATACAATTCGTCCATATTACGGGCGAGTCCGATCCGGACCAGAAAATAACCGATACCTCCTTAGTTATTTTCCGGTGTGATTTTTCGGGAAATTCCGAAACCCGAAAAATACCAACTTAGGTTCGAAAAATCCGCGGGAAAATCACGATCGCGGGAAAACCCTTGGTTTCGAAAAACGACTCCCGATTTACCTTGAATTAATTACCCAAGATTAATTCAACAGTAAATCACGGTAAAACAATTTCTACAGTCCCGGTAAAAATCCAAAATTTTACCCGGGCTGTTACAGTCTACCCACCTTAAAAAGAATTTCGTCCCCGAAATTCCGTCTTATCCGTGGGTCCTACCACGATAAGATTCTGGCACACTCTGCCAGGTGTCCAAACTCAACATGAGATACCGCTTATACCCTTTAGCGACATCTCATCTGCTTATAAATACCAAACCTCACTGCTGAGACATTCACTCTTAGCCATGGACTCTCCACTTCGTTCTCGAACGACTTCAGACTCCGAGAACAACAGCTACATCGGCGGCAGAGCTTTCCCAACAAGCTCCGATGAAGAGCCTCCAAAGAAACGCTTCAAGACAAACATCATCGGCCTGCAGGAGCATATGGTCGTTTCCCCAAAACGACGCAAGAAGCGAGTCCCCAAGAAATATGAAGATCGCAAGGGCAAGGCGATCGCTGGAAGCAGCACTCCGCAACAGAAGCTGACACAACTGAACTTCTCCCTGAAGAAGATCAGCTCGGCGGTGGCGCAGATAGAACTGGCGTGCATGGAGCTCTTCCCGCACATGAAAAATGTCAAAAAGATTGTAAAAGATCTAGAGAAGCAAGTAGCTCCGTAGAGTACTCTTCTCCTGTTGTAAAACCATTATGATATTAATAAAATAAATTTCCTTTTTAAATTAAAATTCTCTTGTGTTATAAAATCTCTCGTTAAACAGGAAAATAAAATATCTCAAAGCAAAATAAAAGATCAACTATAGGAATATAAAATCAAATATAAGGGAATTAAAAAACAAAACTCGTTTAACAAATTCAAAACGAAAAGAAATTAAAACCAAAACATATTTTCATGAACGGTGCTCGTATCGGACGTGAACATCCACGAACCACGAAACGTAACGTACACCGCTAATGGTGACGTCAGTTAACCCCGTGAAGAAGATACCCGTCAACTCGGAAGGCGATGATCACGAGCACATCCTGTGTCTCTCGAAAGACACGTTACCCACTTGTTCACAAATTGTCCGCATGAGCCAAAAACGTCTGTCTCGTCTCGTATCTCTCCACGATGTCCGAACAGTTGTAAACGTGTCGCACATGCACTCTACTCGAGGTACGGTCCCATCCGTCAAGCCTCAACGGTCACGGATGCAAGTGATAAAAGATGCAAGAAAATATAGTAAGACCATAAAAACAAAAGACAAGGTAGCCAGAGCGAAAGAAATCATGAGTTAGGAAAAGCTTGAAAAACTCTGGCATGGGTCCGGAAAAACGCGTAAAGCAATAAATGCAAGCAACGGTAAAATTCAAAAAGCAGATCTTGAAAATCAAAAACGGTAATCACGCTCCCCGTAAGTGTATAAAAGAAGGAGCGGTGATGTGGAAATCATCAAAGCATTTTAAAAGCAAACAAAACGCTCAAGCAAACAAAACAAACTCAAACGCTCAGAAAAAACAAAATACTCGCTTTCAGAACACGATGCCTGCTCCCTCATCTGTCTTCTTCGTCGAAGGTGCCAACCTTGGCAGGAGGAATCGTCTGGCGTACAGCATGGTCAACGAACGTGCAGAAGAGCTGCCGAACGAGCTCGGCAGAATGCCACGTCTAGTTTTCGTCGACGAGCTCTACTCCTCAAGATTCTTCGTCACTCCCATGGAAGAGGTGTTCTTCCTAGAAGATCACGGCACTCTGAGGACCTCCTACTACGGCTCAGCAAACTCCGTGATGTTCTTCATCTCGGATAGGCTTCAAGAGTTCAACTTGGAGTCCACTTGCCAGACTGTGGAGCAAGGCGCATACTACCAGCTTGCAATGACAGCCCAGAGCATACCCAGAATGACTCGGCTACCTCCAACCTGGCCAAAGGTACGGCTACTGGTGTGGAACTGCAGAGGAGTTGCAAGGCGTGCACAAGAGTTCTCACGCACTCTGAGGGACTTGAAGAACCAGTACAAGCCCAACATGGTTCTTCTGACGGAGACGCAGTGGCAACCACGGGACGATCATGGTCTGATTCCACTCCGATTCCCTCAAGCTAACCGGTTCGAGATTCCTGGCCAGTGCGACAGAGGCGGCATGTGGCTCTCTTGGAGCGACAGAGTCACGGTCAACGTCAACAGTGACGCAAACAGCTTCCGTGTCAACGTCGTTGCAAACCGTTGAATGTATTTTTATTTTTATAAATTATCAAAAATCTATGTATTTTTTTTCCTTTTTATAAAATATAAAATATCAATGTATTATTTCGGTTTGTAATCAAATATTAATATCTCCCTTTGTACTTTCAGTATTTGCAGTATCAATAATATCAGTATTTTCGCTTATTTATGGCATCTTTTACCTCATATATGTATGTTCCGCGACAGCTGGCGTCCCTCGACTGGATCCATAATGCACTTAACTAAAATGATATAAAATAATAAACAACTAGAGCGAACTATGCAAACAAGACAACAACACACATAGACTGCCCGACAAGACCTAACGCCCGCTCCGCTACCAAAATGAAACGCCCCGACCCGAATTTACCGTACACAGTAAACACGAGCCGGAACTGTGACAACCCAATCAAATAAACCCAAGCATACAGTGTGAACCACAATAACTCGGGCTCGACAGCCCCTAATAATAAACATCAATAATAATAAAACCGGCCTAATGGCCCAATAATAGAAAAACTATGCACAGCGGAAGATTTTAAATAACTAACACTGTATGCGACACATGCAACCTATGGATCCAAGCCCGTCCAAGGGATAACGCCGCAGCCTGTCTGGAACGCACCAAACCTGTACAACAAATAACTCATCCTACGGGATGAAAGCCCGCAGGTGAGGGGTGAGTCCGAAGTGCTCACGACAATGGAAAGACGATCAATATGGACACTAAAAATTACTCAAGGTCAACCAAACCAGAAGACCCGACCCAAAATTGGTCCAAGACCAAGAAGACTCAAATAAAATCAATTATCCAATTTTTATCTTTCCGGGCCCCGTCACGGATAAGCTAGTGGTCAAACCTGGTTATCAACACATTCCGGGTGCCAGACCAAATCCAGGGATCGACATCCCAAAAATACGAACCCAGGGATAGACATCCCAAAAATATGTCACGGGATAGACATCCCAGGCATAGACATGCCAAGCATAGACATGCTTATCAAGTAACCCAGGTCAAGGCCACCACGAAACAGTTTTCTAACCATCGAGTCGTACCACTACCTATCACGCGACAATTATAATACCGTCATTAAAAACAAATAACAGGGATCGACATCCCTAACCAGGATACCGGGATAGACATCCCTATCCAAAAATACCAAGGATCGACATCCTTGTCACCATTCATTATTAATCCATTTATTAGTGTCAAAACGACTCAAGGACAAATGTCCAAAATAACCGACATGGGATAAACATCCCGAAAACCAAACAGGACATCGGGATAGACATCCGAACCAAAACACCAAATAAAACATGCAACATAGCAATAACCAACAAAACACAAATACCGAGTAATAAGGCACATATTGAAGGAAATCCATCCTCACCTTGGCCGATTACTCAACTCCGGAAACAATGATCGGTCCGACGCCGGCTCCTCGGGAAACTGCCCGATATCCAAACACCTATACAACAAAATCATACATACACATAAATGCACATAAGAGTATGTCATGATGCCAAACTGCGTAGTAACCCATCCTGATTACTTATCCTTTATTATTTCCATTTATCGAAAATATTTTTCCATACGTATATCCGAATACTATTTCGGTACCATACTTTAATTAAAACTCTTTCAAAATATTTTCATTAAATAATTATAATTTCCAAAATAAGAATCATCATAATTTTTCCAGAAAATAATAACCTATTTATAATTTCCAGAAAATATAAATAGTATTTATCTTTTCTAAATACATATACAATTTAATTTTCCAACACAAGATATAATTAAATTTAATTTCCAAAATACACATTTATTTACATATACCACAATCATAATTTTTCAGCCAAAATAATATACATATTAAATTTTCCAGAAATTAATTTCATAGTACATATATATTTTTTTCCAATTTAATAATAGTTTCCAAAACAAAACTTAATTATTTATACAAGTAAATATATTTATATTTTAACAAAAATACAAGATTTAAATTGACAGTAATTTACTCAAAATAACTATATAATTTTTTTCCAAAAATAAATACCAGAATATGTTTAAATATATATATATATATATATATAATTTGTTAAATTTTTTAAAAAAATCGAACTGGGCTGAACAGGACGAAGCCCAGACCAAGGCAGCAGGCCTGCCAAGGTCCGGCCCAGCTCCTGCCCACAGCCCAGCCCACGCGTACAGCCCAACCCAGAGGATCCATATTCGTGACCCGTCTACATGTGATGGATCCTGCAGAAATCGGGTTGCTCACCTCGGGTTTGACGATGGCGGCGCAACGGCAGGCTCGAGGAGGGAAAAAATGAACACACCAAAGGAAGCGACGGATGCTGGCGACTCCCTGGGCAGTGGAGGTTCGGCGCGGCGACGTCGGCGGAAGGCGGCAGCTGCGAGGAAGCTGGATCCGCGGGTCGCGCGGCGGGTCTTAGGCGCGTCACGACGTCACTCGCGGCGGAAGGAGGAGGAGGCGGTTGGGTTCTGGTCGCGACGGCTTGGAGAATCTGTCGGTGGCGGCGGTGGAGCACGATACGGCCGGGAACTCCGTCGCGTGTACAGTGAAGGGAGGCGCCGGGTTGACGATGAACAGTGCACTCTCTTTTTTTCCTTTTTTTCTTTTTTTGTATTTTCTGTTTTCTTTTCTTTTCTTTTCTTTTCTTTCTCTATTTTTCCGAATTTCTTTTTTTTTTCATTTTCTGATTTATTTTTTTTCCTCTCTCTCAGTATTATTTTTTTTTTTCTGTTTTCTGTTTTTTTTTCTTTTTCCCTCTTTTCTTTTTTTTTCCTCTCTTTTCCTTTTTCTCTCCTTTTTTTTTCTCTCCTTTTTCTCTCTCTTTTTTTTTTTCCTTCCCTTCCTCTCTTCTCTGCTTCTCCATCGGTTCTGCTTTCTTTATATAATGAAAAATTAACTATTTAACATGTGAATACCCAATAATACAATTCGTCCATATTACGGGCGAGTCCGATCCGGACCAGAAAATAACCGATACCTCCTTAGTTATTTTCCGGTGTGATTTTCCGGGAAATTCCGAAACCCGAAAAACACCAACTTAGGTTCGAAAAATCCGCGGGAAAATCACGATCGCGGGAAAACCCTTGGTTTCGAAAAACGACTCCCGATTTACCTTGAATTAATTACCCAAGATTAATTCAATAGTAAATCACGGTAAAACAATTTCTACAGTCCCGGTAAAAATCCAAAATTTTACCCGGGCTGTTACATTATATCTCCGATTTTTTTCCTAACTTTTTCTTTCAGTTTTTTTTATTATATTATATCTCTTGTTTATTACGATTTTTTAGAAAAAAAATTCAACAAAACGATTGAATTGCATAACAAACGATTAAATTCACCTCTGTTTTGCATTCTTTTCTCTTTTTTTTGGTTTTTCACAATCATCAAATCTGAATTGCAAAACAACTGATCAAATTTACCCATGTTTTGCATCTAATCTAAGCTAAGAAGATAATTCCAAATAGAACTAGCTCATGGAAAGAAGTTGTAACAGCCCGGGTAAAAATTTGGTATTTTTACCGGGACTGTAAAAGTCTTTTTAAAGTGATTTACCGGAAGAATTAATCTTTGGTAATTAATTCAAGGTAAATCGAGCGTCGTTTTTCGTAACCGAGGGTTTTCCCGCGCTCGTGATTTTTTTCCGTGGATTTTACGGACCAAAGTTGGTATTTTTCGGGTCCCGGAATCCTCAGAAAAATCACACCGAAAAATAACTAAGGGGTATCAGTTATTTTCTGGTTCGGTCTGGACACGCCCCATATGCAGCCAAACCTGCATAATTGAGGCCACTATGCAGGCGGCTGACACACGGGTATAAAGGAAGCAGAGCAGGAGAAGAGAAGAAGAGGAGAAGGAAAAGAAAAAAAGGGAAAAGAAGAAGGAAAGAAGAAGAAAAGAGAGAAAAAGAAAAGAGGGAAAGAAAAAAAAAGAGGAAAAAAAAGAGAGAAAAAAAGGAAAAAAAAAACAAAAAAACAGAAAAACAGAGAGGGAGGAAAAAAAAAGAAAAGGAAAAAAAATATAAGGAAAAAAAGAAAGGGAAAATCAGAAAGAAAAGAAAAATAGAAAGAAAAGAAAAAGAAAATAAGGAAAAAGAAAGAAAATGGAGAAAAATGGAAAAAAAAGGAGAGGGACAATGTTCATCGTCACCTCCTCCCCTGCTGCTGTTCACGAGTTGGAGTTCCCCGCCGTTTCTCGCCACACCACGAGAGTCTCCGTGCCATCGTGACCTCGACGCCGTCGCTCGCGTGCTCTTCCGCCTGCCGACGCGCCGCCAGCTGCCGTTGACCCGTCGTGCAACCCGCGGTTCTGTCTTCCCCACGCCTCCCGTCTTCGGCCGTTCCAGAGTCGCCTCAGCCTCGCCGACCCCGCGCTAGCCTTCCTCTCGCCCGTCCCTGCCGCTCGTCGTTGAACCCGAGGTGAGGCCGCGTTCAACCCGTTTCTTTTGGTCGGGTCGCGTCTACTGGGTTGGGCTGTGGGCTGGTGCTGGGTCGAGCCTTGGCAGGCCTGTGCTGGGCTCCTTCCCTTGGTCTGGGCTGGCACTATTCATGGCCTAGTCCGGTTTATTTTCAAAAGAAAAACATATATATATATAAATTTGATTATTTTGCAGGTTTAAATTTGAAAAAATATATATATTTATATTTTGAAAATATAGTTAGTTTTAATTATGATTTTGGGAAAAAATAAATATATATGAATATAAACTTGATTTTGAAAAATTAAAAATAGTTATATTTTGTTTTGTTTTGAAAAATAGTATTATGATTAATTGGAAGATTATTTATATACCAAGAGATTATATTTTCTGGAAATTTATATATATGCCATTATTTTTTTCAAGAAAATTATGATAACTACCTTTGTAAAAATATATATAGAATACATAATTTATATTTCAGAAAATTGATAATTATGTGGAAATTATTATTGTTTTGGAAATGTATTTTGTCTTTAGAAAATAAAAGTACCTATTTAATAATTTGTATTTATTTTCAGAATAAGCTTTTATGAATATATATTTTCTGGAAAATAACATATATAGCATATGATTAATATATATATTTTTGATAAATAATAATATTTTGTAATTATATTATGGTAAATAGTTTTATAAAAATATTTTGGAATATATATATATATATATACATATGTTATCTTTTCCATAAAATTAAGGTGATTATATTTTGGGAAAAATATAATTAATTTATGAAAATATTTTGAAAAGAGTTTTAACTAAAGTATGGTACCGAAATTATATTCGGATATAAGTACGGTATAATATTTTCGGTAAAAGATGATAATAAAGGATATGAACCGGGATGGGTTTATTTCGCAGTATTGGCATCATAGCATACTCTTATGTGCATCTTATGTGAGTATATATTGTTTTGTTGTATAGGTTTCGAAATCAGGCAGTTTCCCGAGAAGCCGGCTTGGGACCGGTCATTGTCTTCAGAGTTGAGTAATCGGCTAAGGTGAGGATGGATTTCCTTCAATATGTGCCTATATTACTCGGTTGTTGTGTTTGATGATTGTTGCACTGTTGAATGTTGCAATTGTTGTGGTTTGTTTCGGGATGTTTATCCCAATGCTTTGATTGATTTTGGGATGTTTATCCCCGTGCATTGAGTTTTTTGGTATTTATCACTGTGTCTTTTTGGTATAAAGAATAATGGTTTAAATAATAAATGTGATAAGGATGTCGATCCTTGGCTTTGGATAGGGATGTCTATCCCGGTATTTTGGTTAGGGATGTTGATCCCTGAGATTTGGATTTGGATTTGGATAATGATGATATAATTGTCACGTGATAAGTAGTGGTACGACTCGATGGTTTAAGACTGTTTTGTGGTGGCCATGATCTGGGTTACTTGTGATAAGCATGTCTATGCTTGGGATGTCTATCCCATGATTATATTTGGGATGTCTATCCCTGGGTTACTATTTTTGGGATGTCGATCCCTGGGCTCTCTTGGATTTGATCTGGCACTCGAAATATGTTGAGAACCAGGTCTGACCCCTAGCTTATCCGTGACGGGGCTCGGAAAGATAAAATTGGAAATTGGATTTTTGTTTAAGTTTTTTTGGTCTTGGACCGTTTTTGGGTCGAGTCTTTTGGTTTGGTGTGTTTGGCTGTTAAGCTTGTTTTCGACTTTTAAGTAATTTATAGTGTTGCATATTGATCGTCTATCCATGGTTGGTGGGCACTTCGGACTCACCCCTCACCTGCAGGCTTTCATCCCGTAGGTTGAGTTAATTGTGGTTCAGGTTTGATGCATTCCAGACAGGCTGCGGCGTTATCCCTTGGACAGGACTCGGATCCATAGTTTGCATCAGTGTCGCATACAGTGTCTTTGTGAGTTTTTAAAGTCTTCCGCTGTGCTGTTTATTGCTATTGTTGGGCCATTGGGCCGGTTGAGTTATTATTGATGATCCCGGATTCGGGTGATATGTTTTGATGTTGGGCAGAAGGGCCAGATTTATGATGGTTATATATATTGGGCTATTGAGCTAGAGTTACTGTTGTAAACACTGTATGCTGGGCTTGTTTGGTTGGGTCGTTACAGTTCCGGCACGTGTTTACTATGTACGGTAAATACGGGTCGGGGCGTTTCATTTTTGGTAGCGGAGCGGGCGTTTGGTCTTGTTGGGTAGTCCTTGTGTGGTTGTTGTTCTTGTTTGCATAGTTCACTCCATTTATTTATTATTTTATCTCATTTAGTTTGTACATAATGGATCCAGTCGAGGGACGCCAGCTTGCCACAGAACATACACATAAGAGGTAATTGATGCCATAAATATGCGGAAATAGAAATATTATTAATATTACTAATATTATTATTACAAACATTAATATTACATTACATTATTATAAAAAAAAACATTCATCTTCTCGGTACGACAATGACCCTGAAGCTATTGGGGTCATTGTTAATATTCACCCTGATGCTGTCGTTCCACGAGAACCACATGCCACCTGCGTTGTTCTGGCCAGGAAGCTCGAACCGGTTTGCTGGAGGGAACCGAAGTGGGATGACACCGTGATCGTCTTCAGGCTGCCACTGGGTCTCCGTGAGAAGAATCATGTTGGGCTTGTATTGGTTCTTCAGGTCCCTCAGGGTACGCGAGAACTCTTGGGAACGCCTACCGATTTCTCTGCAGTTCCACACCAGTAGTCGGGCCTTTGGCCAAGTTGCGGGTAACCGAGTCACTCTGGGCATGCTCTGGGCAGTCATCGAGAGCTGGTAGTAGGTGCCTTGGTCCAGGAAATGGCAAGTGGGCTCTAGGTTGAATTCCTGAAGTCTTTCAGAAATGAAAAACATGACGGAATTGGCCGAGCCGTAGAAGGAGGTCCTCAGGGTTCCTTGGTACTCTAGGAAGAACGTCTCTTCTATGGGGGTGACGAAGAACCTGGACGAGTAGAGTTCGTCGACGAAGACCAGACGGGGCATCCTGCCGAGCTCGTTTGGTAGTTCCTCTGGACGTTTGTTGATCATGCTGTAGGCCAGCCGGTTTCTTCTGCCTAGGGAGGCACCTTCGACGAAGAAGACGGATGATGGAGCAGGCATCGTGTTTTGGACGCGTTGGTGTTTTGGTTTCTGAACGTGGTGTTTTCTTTGCCTGAGTGTTTTGTTTTCTCTTGGATGCTTTGTGGTTTTTGCTTTCTGTTGTTTTGCCTTTTATAGAAAAATATTTACCTATTTTTCAAAGTATAGACCCCACCTGTTCCCGAAAAAAAAAAGAGAAAAGAAGAAGAAAGAAATAGAAAAGAAAAGAAGAAAAAAATAATAAAGTAAAAGAAAGGAAAAGGAAAGTGGAAAAAAAAGAGAAATAGTAAAAAAAAGAAGAGGAAAAAAAAAGAGAAGAGATGGAAATGGAGAAAAAAAAAAGAGGAAGAAAAAGTAAGAAAATAGAAAAAAAAGAGAAGGAAGCAGTAAAAAAAAAAAAAGAAAAGAAGGTAAAGAAAAAGAAAATGCAAAATAAAATATTTTTCGGGGATAGGGAGAATAGATTCTTTTCACTTTAAATCATTTTCGATCTTCGAGGTTTTGCTTTTTTAAAATTTCGTCGTTGATTGGATTTTGCTTTTCGAAAATTTTGCCATGGTTTGAAATTTTGCTTCGTTACTTTATACGTTTTTCGGGCTACAAACGCAAGTGTTTTTCAGCTCTTTTCCATCTCACGATTTTCTATCGCCCTGGCTACCTTGGCGTTTCTTTTTATGATTTTTCTATATTTCCTGCATCTTTTATCACATGCATCCGTGACCGTTGTGGCTAGATTGATGGGACCATACCTCGAGTAGAGTGCATGAGCGACATGGTTACACCTGTTCGGACATCATGGAGGGATACGAGACTTGACAGACGTTTTTGGCTTATGGACAAGTGGATAACGTTTCTTTTGAGGGACACAGGACGTTCTTGTGATCATCACCTTGCGAGTTAATGGACGTCTTCTTCACGAGGGAATCGACGTCACCGTTAGCTGTGCATGTTACCTTTCTTGGAATCGAGGATGTTTACGACCAATATGAGCGCTGATCATGAAAATATATTTTGTTTTAACTTCTTTATGATTTGGTTTTATTAAACGAGTTTTGTTTTGTTTTTAATTTCTTTATGTTGGTTTTACCTCGTTTTGTTGGTTCTGTTTTTAACATCTTTATGTTTGATTTTATTTCCTTCTTATTTGTTTCCTTCTGCTTAAAAATGTTTTGTTTTCCATTTAACATAAGTTTTTATGTTATAAAGAGAGAATTGTTTTATAAAGAAAATAGCTTGTTTATTTATTTCATAACAGTTTTACAATACAGAGAAGAAGTACTCTATTGAGTTACATGCTTCTCAAGATCTTTTACAAGCTTTTGGATGTTTTTCACATGAGGAAAGAGCTTCGCGCATGCCAGTTCTATCTGCATCACCGCCGAGCTGACCTTCCTCAGTGAGACGTTCAGCTGCGATAGCGTCTGCAGTGGAGTGCTGCTTTCAACCGTTGCTTTGCCCTTCCGATCCTCAGCTTTCTTGTTGGCACGCTTTTCTCGCCGTCTTGGGGAGACCGCTACATCTTCATTCAGACTGATGGTGTTTGCCTTGAACCGCTTCTTGGGAGGTTCTTCATCGGAGCTTGACAGGAAAGCAGTACCACCGATATAGCTGTTGTCCTCGGAGTCAGAGGTAGTTCGAGATCGGATTGGAGAGTCCAGGCTGAGAGTGAGTTTCTCAGTTATGAGGTTCGGTTTATATAAGCGGAGGAGATGTCACTTAAGGGTATAAGTGGTATCTCATGTTGAGTTTGGACACCTGGCAGAGTGTGCCAGAAGTTTATCGTGGTAGGACCCGCGGATAAGACGGAATTTCGAGGACGAAATTTTTTTTAAGGTGGGTAGACTGTAACAGCCCGGGCAAAAATTTGGTATTTTTACCGGGACTATAAAAGTCTTTTTACAGTGATTTACCAGAAGAATTAATCTTGGGTAATTAATTCAAGGTAAATCGAGCGTCGTTTTTCGTAATCGAGGGTTTTTCCGCGCTCGTGATTTTTTTTCGTGGATTTTACGGACCAAAGTTGGTATTTTTCGGGTCCCGGAATCCTCAGAAAAATCACACCGGAAAATAACTAAGGGGGTATCAGTTATTTTCTGGTCTGGTCTGGACACGCCCCATATGCAGCCAAACCTGCATAATTGAGGCAACTATGCAGGCGGCTGACACATGGGTATAAAGGAAGCAGAGCAGGAGAAGAGAAGAGGAGGAGAAGGAAAAGAAAAAAAGGGAAAAGAAGAAGGAAAGAAGAAGAAAAGAGAGAAAAAGAAAAGAGGGAAAGAAAAAAAAGAAAAAAAGGAGAAAAACAAAAAAACAGAAAAACAGAGAGGGAGGAAAAAGAAATAAAAGGAAAAAAAATATAAGGAAAAAAAGAAAGGAAAAATTGGAAAGAAAAGAAAAATAGAAAGAAAAGAAAAAGAAAATAAGGAAAAAGAAAGAAAATGGAGAAAAATGGAAAAAAAAAGGAGAGGGATACTGTTCATCGTCATCTCCTCCCCTGCTGTTGTTCACGAGTTGGAGTTCCCCGCCGTTTCTCGCCACACCGCTGCCGCCAGGAGAGTCGCCGTGCCATCGTGACCTCGACGCCGTCGCTCGCGTGCTCTTCCGCCTGCCGACGCGCCGCCAGCTGCCGTTGACCCGTCGTGCAACCCGCGGATCTGTCTTCCCCGCGCCTCCCGCCTTCGTCCGTTCGAGAGTCGCCTCAGCCTCGCCGACCCCGCGCTAGCCTTCCTCTCGCTCGTCCCTGCCGCTCGTCGCGCCGCCGTCGCTGAACCCGAGGTGAGGCCGCGTTCGACCCTTTTCTTCTGGTCGGATCGCGTCTACTGGGTTGGGCTGTGGGCTGGTGCTGGGCCGAGCCTTGGCAGGCCTGTGCTGGGCTCCTTGCCTTGGTCTGGGCCGACACTATTCATGGCCCAGTCCGGTTTATTTTCAAAAGAAAAACATATATATATATATAAATTTACTTATTTTGCAGGTTTTAATTTGGAAAAAAATATATATTTATATTTTGAAAATATAGTTAGTTTTAATTATGCTTTTGGGAAAAAATATATATATGTATATATACTTGATTTTGAAAAATTAAAGATAGTTATATTTTGTTTCGTTTTAAAAAATAGTATTATGATTAATTGGAAGAATATATATATACCAAGAGATTATATTTTCTGGAAATTAATATATATGCTATTATTTTTTTCAAGAAAATTATGATAACTACCTTTGTAAAAATATATATAGAATACATAATTTATATTTCAGAAAATTGATAATTATGTGGAAATTATTATTGTTTTGGAAATATATTTTGTCTTTAGAAAATAAAAATACCTATTTAATAATTTGTATTTATTTTCAGAATAAGCTTTTATGAATATATATTTTCTGGAAAATAACATATATAGCATATGATTAATATATATATTTTTGATAAATAATAATATTTTGTAATTATATTATGGTAAATAGTTTTATAAAAATATTTTGGAAAATATATATATACATATGTTATCTTTTCCAAAAAATTAAGGTGATTATATTTTGGGAAAAATATAATTAATTTATGAAAAGATTTTGAAAAAAGTTTTAATTAAAGTATGGTACCGAAATTATATTCGGATATACGTACGGTATAATATTTTCGGTAAAAGATGATAATAAAGGATATGAATCGGGATGGGTTTATTTCGCAGTATTGGCATCATAGCATACTCTTATGTGCATCTTATGTGAGTATATATTGTTTTGTTGTATAGGTTTGGATATCAGGCAGTTTCCCGAGAAGCCGGCTTGGGACCGGTCATTGTCTTCAGAGTTGAGTAATCGGCTAAGGTGAGGATGGATTTCCTTCAATATGTGCCTGTATTACTCGGTTGTTGTGTTTGATGATTGTTGCACTGTTGAGTGTTGCATTTGCTGTGGTTTGTTTCAGGATGTTTATCCTAGTGCTTTGATTGATTTTTGGATGTTTATCCCCGTGCATTGAGTTTTTGTGTATTTATCACTGTGTCTTTTTGGTATAAAGAATAATGGTTTAAATAATAAATGTGATAAGGATGTCGATCCTTGGCTTTGGATAGGGATGTCTATCCCGGTGTTTTGGTTAGGGATGTTGATCCTTGGGATTTGGATTTGGATTTGGATAATGATGATATAATTGTCACATGATAAGTAGTGGTACGACTCGATGGTTTAAGACTGTTTTGTGGTGGCCATGATCTGGGTTACTTGTGATAAGCATGTCTATGCTTGGGATGTCTATCCCGTGATTATATTTGGGATGTCTATCCCTGGATTACTATTTTTGAGATGTCGATCCCTGGGCTCTCTTGGAGTTGATCTGGCACCCGAAATATGTTGAGAACTAGGTCTGACCCCTAGCTTATCCGTGACAGGGCCCGGAAAGATAAAATTGGAAATTGGATTTTTGTTTAAATCTTTTTGGTCTTGGACCGGTTTTGGGTCGAGTCTTTTGGTTTGGTGTGTTTGGCTGTTAAGCCTGTTTTTGACTTTGAGTAATTTATAGTGTTGCATATTGATCGTCTATCCATGGTTGGTGAGCACTTCGGACTCACCCCTCACGTGCAGGCTTTCATCCCGTAGGTTGATTTATTTGTGGTTCAGGTTTGATGCATTCCAAACAGGCTGCGGCGTTATCCCTTGGACAGGACTCGGATCCATAGTTTGCATCAGTGTCGCATACAGTGTCTTTGTGAGTTTTTAAAGCCTTCCGCTGTGCTGTTTATTGCTATTGTTGGGCCATTGGGCCGGTTGAGTTATTATTGATGATCCCGGATTCGGGTGATATGTTTTGATGTTGGGCCGGAGGGCCAGATTTATGATGGTTATATATATTGGGCTGTTGAGCTAGAGTTACTGTTGTAAACACTGTATGCTGGGCTTGTTTGGTTGGGTCATTACAGTTCCAGCACGTGTTTACTATGTACGATAAATGCGGGTCGGGGCGTTTCAGAAGTAAATCTACTCATGTGAAAAACCCAAAAAAAATCACGAGAATTCAAGAAAAAAAATTTGTCAAGGGCATAATAATGCTTGGTTAATCTCTTTTCACTCGCTATGAGTTCTCAAGCAGATGGGTTTTTTTGATAAATTGAACTGGCATTTGGGAATTGGGGAAGAAGAAACTAAAAAATTAGGTTCATAAGCCAATAACATAGTGAAGGTGAAGGACCAAGAAAATGATGGATAGAAAATTGAAGCGAAGAAGAGCATGGAAATAATTTTTTTTTTTGAAAAACAACATGGAAATAAATTAACTAAATAGTAAAGTAAAACTTTTCTTGAAGGGAAGAAATAAAAAAAATCTCACAATTACGAATTAAAGGAAAGAAACTAATTTGGAAATATATTAATTAAACTTATGATGTGGCATCCACTTAAAAAACTTATGATGTGGCACATGCCACATAGGTTAGTAACACACTATTAGTAACAAAATCTTAGTAACTGTAGCATCATTTTAAATATTAAAACCCGAGCCCGAACCGAAGTGTAAGGTGGGCAATATATAATCTCTTCTGTATGATAAAAACACCCAATTAAAATTCAGTAGAACAAGTAAATAGTGATTAATGGTCCTTCCGCCAAGTTCAGATAACTATGCATATCGTTATTCAACAGAGGCAGGAGCGGATCCGGGATTGCAAGGGGGCCTGGCCCTCTTTAGGATCCAATTTTTTTAGAGGTTAGTACATAGTTTGGTTTGGTAGTTCCAGCACTTTTGTACTAAAGCATTATATTCGATTCCATAATACATAGTACACAGTTTCGAGTTTGAGACCATCATATGGTATTTTGTTTTCCCATATAATACAATTAAGTCCCTATTAACTAAATGATGTTATATTTCCCCCCTCCTAATTTTCTATTTTGGATTCGCCCCTGAAAAGAGAAAAGGACAATCATGCATTTTTAACTAACACATTGTTCTGAGTCAAGCCCGCACCCCTCCCAGGAACCTCTGATCTCCCCTATTTAACACTCTGGCTCACAGGCTCAACATTCACACCATCCTTTCCAGTCTCGTCCTCCAGTCCATCCAAAACATCAAAGCGTGATTTCACAGAATCCGTTTGCTTCCCAGATTGTTGTTGTTGATGATATCTCCTGTTTCTAGCTCTCTTCTGCACCAACATCCACTGCCCCTTAACCTCAAAAACCTCAGGGCGGGCTCTAGGGATAGCAGCTCCCGGATAGTAACAAGGCTTCACCGTTTGATCCCCTTGTTCCTCAGTAGGCACCTCATCAGAATTCGACTTGGCATTCGGACATATCTCCTCATTATGCCCATAAAGGCCACACCCAAAGCAAATCGAATGCAATCCCTCGTATTCCACCCTCCATACTTTTCTCCCAGTGCGGAATTTAGTAACCAGAGGCTTGGTTAAATCTACCTCAACATACACCTTTGCGAACTCAGCTCGCTCCTCAGCTAAAGTAGCTCGATCAACCCTCAAGGTCTTGCCCAGCATATTGCCAATACGGACCAGAGTTTTGTTTTCATAAAACTCCATTCCTAAGTAAGGAACATGAACCCATACAGCAACACGATCTATTGAAGCTTCGACAGGATCAAAACCTGGGTGCCACTTCCGCATAGTAAGGTAATGATCCGCCACCGTATAAGGTCAACCAGCTAACACATTCTCATAATCTTCTTCACACGCGAAGTTAACCAGAAAAAACTCATTACCCATAGCAGCAAGGGTATAAGGGCGGCGCGTTGACCACAACATATTAAGTCGGTTCTGAAGAAATCGATACCCAACCCGTTTTCCCAGCACCTTCACAATGATAGCAATCTTCCACCGGCTGTAGAGGAATCTCTTCTCCGCAGCCGAGAAGCGGATAGCAGGACACTATGGGTCCTCAAGCTCATCCTCCGAATCAGACACGATGTCATCATAAATTGTCTCCTCCGGTAGATCCTCCATCTCAGAGTCCTTCTCCGCACGCCCCAACAAAAGTTCCTTAAAGGAAGTCTTACGCCTTGCTTGCTCCCCAGGACCCTCGCTCGCTCCCTCACCGGAATCACACTCCGGACTCTCTCCAGACCCTAAACACACTTTCTTATGGCTATGACCAAGACGGTCTTCATCACTGTTCTCACCATCTCTGCCTCCTTTAAGGGTAGAAGGATCCCCAGTTACCATCCCCTACCAACTGTTTGTGGAAACGCACCAAAGAAAACCTAGAACAAAGAAAGTTTCGAGTGAGAGAATTTCACGCGCTGACACGCGCACCCATTAATAAATTCTCTCGCCTTTTTTGTCGAGAAATCTAAGAGTGTCGTGGACTCTATTGTCTCTGAGGGGCCTAAGATGAAGGATGAGGGTAAGGTGGTCAAGATTGGGGGAGGTAAAGCTATCTTATTGAAGGAGAAGGCTAAGGGTCCTTTGAAGGATATCACTAATGCTAGTAAGGCATTACAGGTCAGCGGTTCCTCTAACTCCACAAATTATGTTGTCATTGATCCTGGGTGTACTTCAAACTCTATGGTGGTACATATTAGGAAAGGAGATGACAGTATTAATGGGGGAAATGGGAACTCAAATAGGCCGCCTGATCCTAGTATCGTGGACAAGAGATTGGGAAGCCCACAGATTATTGCAGGTGACATTCCGAGTGATGATGGTATGAAGAGGGCTCAGGTTCATGATCCTTCTGCACTTCTCGATATTTGTGTCGATTGAGTGTCCTTTATTTTGTGATATTTATCATGATTAGTAAAGTGTTATATTGGAATTACCGTGGAGCCAGAAGTAAAAGGTTTCATGGGATTTTGAATGATTTGATGAGATTGTATGACCCAGACTTGATCGTTCTTGGTGAACCTAAGATCAGTGGTGTTGTTGCTGATACCGTGGTCCGTAGAATTGGGCTGGAATGGGTTGCTTGCGTTCATGCTAATGGCTTTTCTGGGGGGATTTGGGTCCTCAGTAGAAGATCTATCTCTGAATTTGTGGTGTTGGAATTGAGCTCCCACTACATTCATGCCAAGATTTCTGAAAGAGATGGAAAAATATGGTATTTAACTCTTGTCTATGTGAATCTAAGTATTACTCTTAAAGAGCAGTTCTGGGTGCATTTACACAGGATAAGTAGTGAGATTGATGGGCCATGGGCGGTTATGGGTGATTTTAATGATGTCTTACTTTTGGAGGAGAAGAGGGGTGGTCTACCAGCCAATGCTGGACGATGCCAGTGGTTCAGGGAAAGGCTTGAGGATTGTAACCTGGTGGATGCAGGTGCTGTTGGTCCTAAATTCACATGGAGAGGTCCTAAAAGGGCGGGTTTATGCAGAATATTTGAAAGGTTAGACAGGTTGGTATGCAACACTCAGTGGAGTTTGTATTTTCCAGAAGCGGTGATCAGAAATTTGCCGAGAGTAAAGTCGGATCATCATCCTATTCTACTTTGTACACAGGTTGATCTAGGACTACCCTCTACAATTAAACCATTCAGATTTGAAGCGGCTTGGCTTCAACATGAATCCTTTCTGGCAGTTTTAGAGAATAATTGGAGGAAGGGTTCACATATGGCTGATGCTTTGCTGAGTTTACAGGACTGCTTGCGGAAATGGAATAAGGAGGTCTTTGGGAACATTTTTCACCGGAAAAAACGGTTATTGGCAAGACTGAATGGTGTGCAGCGAGCTCTTACTGTTCGTTCCAATCCATATCTTTATGCACTTGAGAATGAATTATTGATTGAGTACCACAGTACCTTGGCACAGGAGGAGATCCTTTGGCATCAAAAATCCAGATTAAAATGGATTATAGAAGGTGATAGGAATACTCGGTTCTATCATCTTTCAACAATTGTAAGGAGGAGAAGGAATAAGGTGTTTGCTCTAAAAGATGATAATAGGGAATGGATTTGGGATGAACGTGTATTACACTTGCATGCAGCGGAGTTTTTTAAGACCTTGTACACTAAGGAGGAATCGGCTCGGCAATTGCTAGAAACTCAGTCTACATTTCCAACTCTGGATCAAGGAATGGTGGATCAATTAGTGCAAGAGGTTTCGGATGAGGCCATTTTTTCTGCTGTTAAACAGTTGGGGGCACTAAAGGCTCCTGGCCCCGATGGATTCCAGGCTGTGTTCTATCAGTTGCATTGGGAGATTGTTGGACCGGATGTCTTAAAATTTGTCAGGGCATTTTTTTAGGGGAGAGAAGATCTGCAGAAGGTGAATAATACCTATCTTGTTCTCATTCCAAAGGTGTCAATTCCTGATGATATCCGGCAGTTTAGGCCCATTAGCCTTTGTAACGTGTGTTATAAGATTATTTCTAAGGTCTTAGTCAACTTGATAAAGCCTCTCTTGCCTTCTATCATTAGTGAGAATCAGAGCAGCTTTACTGCAGAGAGGCAAATTGTAGATAATATCATAGTTGCACAAGAAATAATGCACTCTTTGCGGGGTAAGAAGAAGGTGAAGAAGTATATGGCACTGAAAATTGATTTGGCCAAGGCGTATGATAGGCTTGATTGGGATTTTGTGGAGATAACTTTGCAGTAAATTGGATTGTCGGTTAAGCTTCGTCAGTTAATCATGTCCTGTGTACGGAGCCCCTCGATGCAACTGTTGTGGAATGGGGCTGCTTCAAAGATGTTTTATCCATCCAGGGGGTTGAGACAAGGGGATCCTCTCTCCCCTTATTTGTTTGTTATGTGTATGGAGAAGCTTTCTCACATTATCTCCGATGCTGTGCAGGATAATAGATGGAAACCATTCAGATTCGACTCTAGTGGTCCTCGAATCTCACATCTGCTCTTTGCCGATGATTTGATGCTTTTTGCTGAAGCATCTTCGAAGCAGGTGAGGGTTGTGAGAAGTTGCCTGGAATTATTCTGTACTACCTCTGGTCAGCAAGTTAGTGTGGAGAAGTCTAGAGTCCTTTTCTCTGAAAATGTTCCGATGGTGGACCGTAGAAGATGGGCGAATGAGTGTGGCTTTATACTTACACATGATTTTGGTAAGTATCTGGGGGTGCCTCTTCTGCATGGGAGGGTCACCAAGAGCACCTATGGGGGAGTTGTGGAGCGTGTTAATTAGAATTTAGCCAAATGGAAGGTATCCTACCTTTCTTTTGCAGGAAGAGTGACTTTGTGTCAATCAGTTCTCAGTGCAATTCCAAACTATACCATGCAGAGTACTGCTCTCCCGATTAGTGTGTGTAATGAAGTTGATAGGCTTTGTAAGGCGATTTGTTTGGGGTGAAGAGGAGAAAGTAAAGAAGCTCCACCTAGTAAGATGGGATGTGGTGTGTCAACCAAAGAAGGTGGGAGGCTTAGGACTTAGAGAAATGAGAAGTAATAATGAGGCCTTTTTATTAAAGTTAATTTAGATCATGATCAATGAACCTGAGAAGCTGTGGGTACAAGTGTTGATGGTGAAATATTGGAAGAAAGTTGGGGAGGAATAGTGCATGAAAGATTGCCGAATAGTATCTCACTTATGGAGGAACCTGAGAGGGTTGTGGGAAAAATTTGAAGGGGGACTGAGGTGGGTTGTGTCGAATGGTCAGGATGTGGAATTTTGGAAAGATTTATGGGTGGAGGAGCACGGGTATCTAATTAATGAAATGGATCTACCGCTTGATACGGATGAATTACATAGAAAGGTTGGGGAGTTTGTTAATGAGGAGGGCCAATGGGATGTTGCTGAGCTACGGAGCAGGTTACCTGAGATGGTTGTCCAGAAAATTATAGCTATTTGTCTGCCTTGTGCAGATGCCCCTGAAGACTCAGTGGTTTGGTCGAATGGAAAGAATGGTTAGTTTTCCATTGGAGCTGCCTATAATTACTTGAATGCGGATAGGTGGGGCTTAGAGGATCTAATATGGAGGCTGATATGGAAATGGGATGGCCCCCAGCGGATTAGGGCCTTTTTATGGCTAGTTGCTCATGGGAGGATCTTGACCAATGGGCAACGTCAAAAAGAGGTATGGCTCTCTCTGATAAATGTCCTAGATGTATCGTTCATTATGAAGAAGTCCTCCATGTGTTACGTGATTGTAAGGAGGCTAAGCAAATATGGAATGTGTTTATCCATGAGTTTGGGATTGCTGAACCTTTCTTTGAGAGGGTTGTAGGTGATTGGATTGTTAGGAATTTATCAAGTTACTTTGGTGGTAGTCGTTGCGAGGAGTGGAGGGTGGTATTTGGTGTTGTGTGTTGGTTTGTGTGGAAACATAGGAATAGTAGGGTTTTTTGCCCCGAATATCCAATGGATGTTGATGGTTGTTTAAGAGCATGTAGGCTCTTCCTGCAGGATTTGAAGGCATGTAATAGCCGAGAGGGAAGTATGAGGAGGACCAAGGAGATGCGGGTAATCTCATGGAAAAAACCGAGGGAGGGGTGGGTGAAAGTAAATATTGATGGGGCTAGTAAAGGTAATCCGGGGCGTGCTGGTATTGGTGGTATTATAAGGGATGTTGATGGTAGATTCCTTTCCGCCTTTGCAGGGGGGATTGGCTGGTGTAATGCTTTAAGGGCCGAACTTTGGGCGGCTAAAGAAGGTCTGGAGATGGCCTGGGATATGGGTGTGAAGAAGGTTGAATTGGAAATGGACTCATTTACTGCAGTCACGCTTCTTGGAAAGATGCCACAATACAACAATGACTTGAGTATGTTGTGCAGCGTTATTCATCGTCTATTGGACAGAGACTGGGAAGTGAAGGTCCTACATACTTATAGGGAGGCAAATTCTTGTGCTGACCTTTATGCCAATAGAGGTATTGAGATGATAGGATATATCAAAAGATATACTGATGTATCTGCGGAGATTAGTTCGCTTTTGTTTTTGGACCTGGTTGGTTCTTATGCCACCAGAGTTGTTAATGTTGGGTAATGTAATAATAGGCTTTGAGCCCTACTTTAACCAAAAAAAAAAAAAACTAACACATTGTTTTTGGTATGTCATTCTTTCTCTACCTCCCTAAAACTAACTTCTTCTGCGATTAAGAGCCGGTTATACATATCACACTTTCTATTCGTCCCTAACTACCTATGTTTGGCTCCAGAAAAACTAAGAACAAAATTTCTTTCTCCATAATTAGAGAGTATTACGGCTCACTCAATTATATTTTCTGGCCACTGTCTTGTTTTTTCTGAAAAATCAAGCAGTTATAACCCTCCAAGAATTGCACAACTATATTGTCATTCTTTCTCAACCAATGCCAAGTTACCCCCAATCTCACATGTTGGCCTTGACTTGGCCAAATAGCTTTTGCAGTGCTGAAAGTTATACTTGTGTGTATTGTGTGTATGGAGGCATTCTCCACTTTTCACTATTCACGGGCTTTGGACTTTTGAGCATGGTGGAAAACAACAATTGTCTGGCAAACAGATCTATATTTCTTTGATATATGTTATTTATAAAAACAAAAATCTTATTATTATTTTGGGTAGTTTTTAATCTATCAGGATAAATTATGGATCAATAGTTTTAAATGAGTGCCGTGAAATATATCTTTCCTCCCTCAGACCAATTAATTCATGTAGACGCAAGCATTGCTTCAAGGCTCCCCCTTCCTATCCTTACCCTCTTGTTGGGCATAAATGTAAATTGATCTAACTATGCCCTATCAATATGTCTTGTTCCTTAATTAATTGGATTTGAAACCCATCTATTTTGTATCATTCTCCTAACAACAAGAAAACCTACTTTCTCTTTGGGATATTGCATTACCTTCCTCCATGATATTCCTTTAATGATCTTTCTTCCCTATCAAAATGTACAATGTACAATGCAAATTATGTTTATGTGATTACGTTTCACCTACAAGGCAATTTCATTAAAGTTTATGACCTTTCTATTAGAAGCTTTTATGTATTAGCTTTGTATTACTGTTGTTGCAACAGGATGCCAAAGAAACTTGGGGGCATGGGGTTCAAAGACTTAGAACTGTTCAATCTGGCGCTCCTTGGCAAGCAAGCATGGCGAATCTTCAAATCCCCAAGCAGTCTATGGGCACAAGTCCTCAATGGATCTTTCTTTGAGGCTTCGGCTGGAAGCTCACCATCGTGGGCTTGGAAGAGCTTGTTGGCAGGAAGGGATGTCATCAAAGATGGTTTACGTTGGAATGTGGTGAATGGTGCAAATGTCAGAACTTGGGATGATCCTTGGGTCCTCGGTCTGCCACGGTACATGATCCAATCCTCTAGGCCACCAAACTGGGACCTTGATCGGGCATGTGACTTGATTCATCCGGAATGGGATGCAAATTTGATCCATCAGCGTTTCTCCAATGTCGAGGCTCAAGCTATCCTAGCTTCTCTAATTGGGTCCTCTGCTCACCATGACAGGCTTATTTAGCAGCATAATAAAAAGGGTGTTTATAATGTTAAAGAAGGGTATGCTCGCTTATGCGAGCATAATGTAGGGCCTCCGCCAACCACATCACATGGTTCTTTTGATTGGAGCAGTGTGTGGGGTTTAAGGACAGTGCCAAAAATCAGAAATTTCATATGGCGGGCAGTTAACAATGCTTTGCCATATTTAGAGGCCCTGAAGAGGCGTGGAATCGTTCAAGAGGACCCCTGCAGATTGTGTAATGAGGGGCCTGAGTCACTGGAGCACATTCTTTTCTTCTTCAACCACGCCAAAGCGACATGGTTTGCAAGCCCTCTTGGGTATATGCCTTTGGTATCTGGTTTTCAAAGCTTCAAGTCTTGGTGGCTGGCAATTAGTGACATGCATCTTCCATATGATAATTTTCTGTTAGAAAGCACTGCTATTCAATGTTGGGAAATCTGGAAGTCTCGTAATGGTTCTCTCTATGGTAACGTCCTTATTAATCCAATTCGGACAATGCATTGGGCACAGCGACTGACCTCCAAACTGCTTAGGCAATGTCAGTCAAGCCAAAAGGCTAGCTCGACTACTCCAAGACGGGAACCACCTCCCATGGGGTGTTTGAAAGTGAACACAGATTCATCCTATCAGCAGCAGGATGGCTTTATGGGGACGACAGTCGTTGCTAGAGATTCCAATGGAATCCTTGTGGATTGTGCAGTGGGAAGTAGGCAGTGTGGATCAGCCCTTGAAGGCGAAGCGCGGGCATTACTTCTTGCTGTTCAATTTGCGAGGCATTGGCAGTGGCCTCGGGTGGTCTTTGAAACTGACTGTAAAGTGCTCGTTGATTCGGTCCTTGCTACAGACCCTACCGCAATTGATTGGAGCATTGAACCATATGTGTCACGCATATAGGCCTCTCTACTGAATTTTGAATATGCTAGTGTTTTGTTTGATGCTAGAAAGTCTAATAGTGTCGCAGATTGTTTAGCTAAATTTGCTAGGAAACAGCAGCTCATAGGACCACAAATAGGTGTTTTGCCATCAGAGTTTTATAGGCTTGTATACGACGACTCTTTTCGTTGATTTGAAATGAAGCTGTTCAAAAACATGATTATCGTGTCACACCATAAGTAGGATGTTAATCCTTACTTTACTAATTGTTTAGGTGTATTATTCACTTTGGTGCAGTGGACGATTTTACATTGCAACTTGGCCTTGCTATTGTCTCTCTTTCTGTCCTTGAAAGGGAATTTTGTTCGGGCTTTTTTATCAAACGGATCATGTCCAAAAGCGGTTTAAAGAAAGAAGTTTAATCATGGACCAGAGAGAACAATAATCATCATATATCAAAACTCCTCAGTCCTCCTCGCCACTAAAAGGAAACAGAGAAAGCACCAACGTAAGCAAAAAAACATTTTTTAAGCTATATATTTTTCAATCCACACTCCCAAAATCAATCAATTAATTGGATTACAATTTTTGTTGCTGTAATGAAAGATCATGGAGCAAAATTAAAAAAAGGGACACTGAAGGGAGAACAACCCCTAGAGTTCTATTTTTGTGTAGGCTTCGTATCCTGATTCGTGCGACCAAGCTCCTAACCTCTTAAAGATGGTAAGCGATGCTGCCTCTGCCCATGCTCACTAAAACACTGGATAGTTTGGGGACAGATATTGCTTTGCGCTCTACTCATCCAATGATTCATTTTGGTTTTGCTTTATTTAACATTGGATCAATAGACTTGAGATTGGAGCAGGAATAAACAGGCTACAAAATAGGGCAAGCATTTGGCAATCCTTTAACATTTTCCTTTGACAAAGAACTCTCAAGTCATGATCTATACAGCAGGAATATCCACAGAATCACACGGAATATGCTACGGACAAAACAACGGCGCCTACCACACTACCTCACACAGGCCACAACAGTATTATTAACAGCCGGAGAGAAACGATTTCAGACCCCTGATCTCTGATCTACCGATTAAAAGAGTGCTCTTCCAATCCTTACAACTTTCTGCTCATTTTGCTCTTAAAGGTTGCTAGCTCACTCTACTAAAGGCTCTCCGGGAGGCAAACCCCTATCACGCTGCTGGGCGAGTCGCCATCGACGGTAGATGCCAACAAGACGTAGGATGACAACAAGAGCTGTAGCAGCATAATCAAACAGTCTAGGAACTCCGAATCCTCCTGCAAGACACCAGCCATTAATCTCCGTCAGATCAGCTAACCAACAGAGAAATAAAAGGCACTCATGTCATCGAGTTTATGCGGTATTTCTCAAAAATAGTTTTCTTTTGTTTTCAATTTCAACAATGCCTCAAGTGTGACACACCAGACAATTTAGGATCTCAATCCTGGAAAATAATCAGCTATTATTGAAGTATACTAACCCAAAACAATAATAATAAGATGTTCTTTCCAGGTAAAACAAAATGGTGAAAAATCATGCAATAGATATCCTGATATTACCATATAGATCTCTATGACATGATCATTGCACCTGGGTATTTCGCCAGCAACATCAAAGGGGGAAAATTCCTAATTCCTAAACATCGTATCCCAGCACAGGTAATCGTGTCACCCAGAAGAAACTAACCTGTAGGAATAAAGTCGAACGAAGCAGCAGTATAAAGGAGGCCCAGAAACATCTGAAGCAGCAGACAATCAGAGTTTACCAGGGAAAACGGGGCAAACAGTAAAGTTCATGCTCAGAATGAAACGATCCAGTAGCATGTGAAATCTCTCATTAAGGTATACTCTTCTTAGCCAAAAAAGGACCTATGGAATGCATATCAATCTTATCTATGAATGACTTTCAAAAAAAAAAAATCTTATCTTTGTATAAATTCAGTATTCAATTGCAATTCTGCACACAATACAATTAGAGTCTGAAGACAACAATACTCACAACTCTTTCTCTACGCCAAATCACTTGAAACACAAAATGCACATCTACTTCTTTCTAGTTTGAAACGATGTTTCCCCCACCCCAACATGAAACCCACAAAGGAAGATGGTAAGAAGATACTTTCTAAGTGTTGAAACAACGACTCACCGCAAACAATCGCATCCGCAACTCATTAAGGTAGAAATCACCAGTCGACATGTCAGGATCCATCATGTGTTGGAACATTCTCTTGAGAAAAAACGGTGATTCGCGCACTTTCTACGGATAAGACAGACAATTGTTTAGCATGAAGAAATAAATAAACAGTACCAACCCAGATGAAAGCATATGGCTCCACACTACAGCAGCAAGTAAGAATAGAAAATGAGGAAAAATGACAGAGTACCTGAACGACCCCGCGTACGCCTCCGACGAAGATGCGGTTATACCTGTGAACATCTTCCACAACCTGAAGAACGGGCTGTTCTTGCTGGTCGCGATCCAGTAGCGCCAATGGAGTCAGCTTGGTGATCCTACAAGTACACAAGGGGCACTTGCAAGGTCTAGATGCTGCACAATACTTCCAGTACTGGATAATACAGCTTCCTGATCATAGAAAAACCAACCCACCCGGGTTAAATTACCACAATCCATGAGAAAAAGGGGGGGAATTTGCAAAGATAACGCTAAAACCCTAGCCAAATGAACCGAGCAAACAACAAACGAGAGAGATAGAGAGAGGGGTGGGGGTAGATAAGAACGAACCGCAGTACCAGTGGCCGCAATTGGACTTGCAAGGGACGGCGAAAGAGCCAAAGCAGATAGGGCAACAGTCGTCGGCGGGAGGCGCGTCGCGATCGGCGTAGCTAACGACACTGTCTCTTCCTCCACCTCGTCCTCCTGTTGATGATGATGATACTGGAAGCAGAGCGTTATCAGGGGGAGAAATGTCGTTTTCTGGGAGTTCTGCTTCCCGTGAAACGACGACGGTTTCGACTTGCATTTCCGGGCTGGTCGACATCTTTTCGCTCTTTACTTACTCCTCCACTCCGGGTAGAGTTCCATGTGTCAATCTTTGACTCAGTAGTAGTTAAGTGTTACACAGAATTATACTAAGAGAGAGAGAGAAAAGGAGGATTGCTTTGGGAGTGGTGGAAACTAGATAGATACTGTCATAATACTACTACATACAAAGTACAAAAGTGAGTAAATGGCATGTAACCAACGAAAACTGTAGAACACGGGTTTTGTTTCTGCGCGCCTTTTGCTTCGGCCCAATATAATTTCGGGCGCAATCTTTTACAAACTTGGCCCAACAAATGAGTCGCGTTATATTTTATTCAAGAACTTTTTTTTTTTTTTTATGGGTGGGAGATTGAATTATGATTAGTGATTACTCATAAAAAGTAACAAAATTGATATATTTAGATGTAAACCACTAGAAAATTAGGAAGCAATGATGCTTTGCTTATGTTGATTCCGCCGTATTACTCGAAATCAACACACTTCATGTGATATCGCGTTTGCTGATTCCGTTCTTTAAAAAAATGGATATTGCATACCATCCTAATTCGGTACCTTTTGGATTTTTTTTTTTTTTTTGAAAATCACTTCATCAGGCTTCGTTAGTGAAAGGAAATGAGGGACATTCCCTCTCAATGATGGTATAAGAATCAATGGGAATATCATCCAGGCTAGAAAAAGGATTTCTTTTTTACAGAAAGAAAATAAAAGGGAAATGGTATTTGCGTATCAAGGAATGTGACTCACTTTTAATCAGTAGGCCAGGTTTAAGAGCCCCCCACTACGCAACATCTCACATTGGAAAGTTAACTAATCTTTTTTTTTTTTGACCAAGGGGAAAATCATTTTATAGATCATAAAAAGGAGGTGGAAACCACCAGTACATATGCAGAACATGATCTAGCAGATACACGATTTTTCCTAAGAAAATAGAAAAAATAGAGAAAAAAGCTACAAAGAGAGAAGAGGGGCAGTGCCCCGTAATGAGGTTCTGTCCAGTGACAGAATACAGCTCTGAGACGAGCAACTCGTCTCCAACCTCCTCGAGCCTAGAAGTAAACGCCGACCCACATGTCCGGGACGACAACCCATTAGTAGAACCGGAAACTGAAAGAGAAAACAAAGGCGCATAGACTCCAACCCACAGGTCCGGGTAGATGTCAGCGCAGAGATCGGGGAAGACGAAGCCGCTGTTGCCTGTACCACAGAAGCCGGCACCTCCACAGCTACTGCTCCTCTTCAAACCCATCTCAAAAAACTAGATCTGGAGCAGATCTAAAAGAAAAAAAGTCAGATCTATAACAGATCTGTAGATAATATGCAAAAACTAAGAAGATAAAGCCAAAACAACAAGGAAGAGGGCTTGCCGACCGACCCCGGAGGAGCCGGGCGGTAGCCCTCGTCCTTGTTGAAGAAGAGGATGGTGTTTGTTTTTAGAGAGAGTTGAGAGGAAATGAGTTTTTAGAGAGAGAGAAGAAAAAGGGGTTGTGTTAACTAATCTGTAGTAGTACTATGTTTTTTTTTTAACATATAGAATGTTGTTACATTAATCCAAGTAGTACACTTGTCTCAGCGTTGGGGCTTTGGGTGTTTTCGTCAGCGTTTTGGGTGTTACGCAACTGGCGTTGTTGTTTGTTTTGGCAGGAGAAAACACGACGTTTGCACTTGGCATTTCTCTACTGCTCCCAAGTCCTAATAGTCGGTTTGGTATCAATTTGGAATTGAAATTGGAATTGAATTCAAATCATTAAAAGTCTAGAATTTGAATTCATTATGAAATTAATTCCCATGCTTGGTATATTTTTTAATAATGAAGAATTGAATTCAATTCCAATGTTTGGTATAAATCAAATTATTAATTGAATTGTTGAAATTATATAAGTTGTCATTTTGTTACAAAAATTAAAATAAAAGTATAGGGTTATTTTTGTCATTTAGACATATCAATACTTATCCAATAGAATTGAATTTCAAATTCAAGTGAAGTAAAATTATACCAAACTAAGGAATTGATTTTAATTCTTGGAATTGAATTCAATTCTATGATACCAAACAGAGTGTAAAGCATTCCCGCTCACGCACTATACATGCTTTGATCTCTTAGTTCTCCTTTCTTTTTTTCTCGAATACATGCTTTGATTTGATTCTTTTTTTTTTTTTTTTGAGCAGGCTTTGATCTTGGCATTTGTGTGTGATGGTCATGGTACTAGTACTAGGAGGATACCGTTTGATACTTGCAACATTTTTCGCCCACAAAAGTTATCATCATCCAGCGATGCAAATCGAAACCCCTGGCCCGTGGATATCATGGGTTTTGGACTACTCTGACTCGACCCGAGAAACTTGGCCCAGACTCATTTACAAATTTTAGAACCTTATCCCCAAATTGGCTCACCACCACTTTGTTGTAAATTTTGTTCCATCATACAAATTTCTTGAAGTCTTGTTTATCGTTGGCCCAAACCTAATAGTGGATTGGTGATACAGTTTCATTTAAAGAAAAAGGATGTATATATGAACAAATAGCTAGTTTTACCCAAAAAAAAAAAAAAACACAGCCAGTAACTAGGCAGACGAAACTTCAATCAATGGAAGTATCACCTAATAATTAGCTATATATATAGGTCTAACGAGTGGCCATTATTCTGAAATCCGATATATTCTGATTTCTGAAACCCAATAGCAGTAATAATTATTATCAATAACACATCTTCTTCTTTTTTTGGAGTAAATCGCTAATTTAGTCGTCACCATTCACCACATAACATCATCTCAAAACGAAGGTTTTTTATGTAAAGTGCAATACCATTTTAAATCAACGAATTGCTAGAAGCATTTCCTGGTCATAAGCACAAAGACCTGCAAACTACTCTTTGTCAACCTATTTCAGTTAAAAAAGCAGAGGTCTTCAGCTCCCCATTTTCCATAAAAGACTTGGTTTTGGTCAAAATTTCAAAGCTGCAGTGGAAAAACAATTGACTAGTTACCATTTCCTTGACCTTTAAGGCTGGGAAAGTTAACTTCCACCAAATGGATACCTCACGCGGCGCACTAGCTAGCTCCGGATTCAGATTTGTCCGCGCTCGCAAGAAGAAATCTGCAAATTAATTGCAATCTTCAAAGAAAATGGCAGCACTCTTTCAAACCAAAAACACACGCCAGCATGTTCCTTCCAGTTAATTAATTCAATGGTTGACCCAAACACTAATTATTAAATTATTAATGTCTACTGTGTAGGGCCGGCTTCATTCATGCATAACCTAATGAAACGAACCAAGTAAACGAAGAAAGCAGAATTCAGAACTACTGGAGGCCTGACTTGTAGGGGGGATTAATTTTGCTCAGCAATCATCACGTATTCCATCATTACACCAACCCAAATTGAGAAAAAGGCCAATTTGGCTATTTTGCACCATCCTCTTATGAATTTTTGGTACGTAGGGCCTATTATCTTCCAAACATGCCATAATTTTTGCTCCTTAATTTTGCCTATATATAGAACCGCATATCAAATCACCCTTCACAACATCATCTGGCATTTCTTTCCCTAGCTTCTTAGTTAAATAATTATCTCTCTCAAGTTGGACTACCCCATATTTCCTAGTTTATTTGAGCATTTGGGAAGATGGGTAGCCTAACATATGCACAGGGACTTGTTCTACTACTAAGTGCTTCCTTGTGGGCAGTTAGTGTGGCCAACAGGCAATGGCGCTATGGGTTTAACTACAGCGACTGGGGTCATAATTATAAACCCCGACCCTGTAACTCTACTAATGATGCTCCGGCCAGTACTCCCAAGAAGATCATCGTGGGCGGGTCGCAGCAATGGACCTTTGGTGTTGATTACGCCGATTGGGCTATCAAGAACGGGCCATTTTATCTAAATGACACTCTAGGTAAGTTCACAAACAAGCTAGAGTAAATTGTCCCAAAACCAAACTTACATTAATTAAAACTACTAAGCTAGAACATTTCCATGCATAATTGCATATGCATGCTCTCTCTTCTAGGGTAGGGGAATTGATGTATCTTTTTTTCATTATTCCGTTCAAGTATATATGCTCTTACATGAAGTATGTTTTTTGCAGTATTCAAGTATGATCCACCTAGTGAGAACAATACACATCCTCACAGCGTCTATTTGCTGCCAAACATGTGGAGCTTCAAGAAATGTGACCTGACCAATGCAGTAGAGATTGCAAACGTGACACAAGGTGGGGGTGATGGATTCGAGTTCGTGCTGGAGAAGTGGCAGCCCTATTACTTCGCTTGTGGCGGTGGTAATGGCTTCCATTGTAACAATGGCACCATGAAGTTCTCTGTGATGCCATCTTTCCGCCGTTGGCACTTCTAGGGAGTACATCACGACCATGAGCTATCCCAGTGGTCCTTACTTAAATACTTAAGTTTTGTGGGGTTTTTTTTTTCTTCATAATTTTGAATAAATTATTAATGTTGTAAAACGATTCATGTGAGGTCTTTAATTATGATTATTGTTTGTGGCTCAATAATAGCTGATACTGATGACAATTGATAACAAATATTGTTGTGTTTGTCATGATTATATATAGTTATTGAGTATACTGTTGTAACGTCAAAGAAGCAGAGAATGCTTCATTTCTTCGATTTTGTGATGTGATATAATAATATAGATTCCGAATATCTCCAGAAATGTTCCTAATTTTCTGATATACTTTGTGATGAGTGTCACATGAAAGAGTTACTCCATTAGATCACATTGCTTGACTGCTAGAATATGATTATTCTCTGTGTTGCAGTCACCCACATAGAAAAAAGACTTATTTTTCCTTTTCACTCTTTTTGGTAAACCAGTCTCTTTTTTCTTGGGTAAACTATTTCCCTAAAGCTTAAAATAAAAGAGAAATGCACTCATTTTTATTTTTATTTTTTAATAAATCATATGTTTTTGAATCATTACAATAGCTCCTTTATTGGCTAAACTATTTCGGAAAAGTTTAAAATAAAAGAGAAATAAATTCAGTTATCTTATTTTCTTTTTTGGTAAGCTTTAGGGAAAAAGGTAATAACTCGCACACATTCTTTACCTGGGCTCATCCAAGAGGCCCAGAAAAGACATTACCATAAAGCAATCGGGTCTATATCGATCAGCCCCGAAAAATAACTTAATAAAACAGAACCGAACACCATAGGTGAGCAAGCAAACATCACCGGGCACCGGCCACTGAACTGAACCCAACCGGCGAAAAAAAAAAAAAAAAAAGAAGAGAAGAACGAAACTCAAGATAGATGAGTGTGTTTGGAGGGGACAGCTGGGGAAGAGAAGCACAACACAGGAAGACAAGAGTGGATGATCTTTTCATACAAGGCGTGGATGCTTCCTCCTACAAGAAGCTATCCAGCGGCAAATATGCGTGTCTTGTCTGCCCTCACAATCCTATCCTCGATACCCCTCTCATGCTCTCCGTAAGCAAATTTCACTCCCTCCTTTTCAATTTCCTCTCCTGAAAAGAAAAATAATAAAAATCCATTCTTTATGCGTTATTATTACAATAATAAAAAAATGTTATATCAAAAGTTTATTCCACCCAGACTTCTTGATTCCCGAACCTAGATGCACTTAATCCATAGCCAAAGAGACGACCTGTTAATTGATCTTGTTTTATGTGTACCCATGTGGCTGATACTTGCATTGATCTTCACATTTGTGTTTCCCATGAGCTTGGATTGTTCAGCTTCTGGGAATAAGTTGAATTTGTTTTCTAATTGTTGGAAAGTTCATTGCTTTAGATGCATTGCAAAGGATCACGGCACCTTGCTTCGGCTGTCAGGCTGAAGGAGAAAGAACTGAGGAGACAAAATGAGATTAGTAAGAGAATAGCATTGTCAGACTCTGCTGTTGGGCCTGCCAATTCTGGAAATCCCAGCAAGAGAGTTAAGTTAGCTGTTGAAAAACCATTGATTGAGCAGACTAGAAAGGTGGCTTCTGGTGTACTGCTCAAGGAAGCTGCACAGCAGAATTGTAGAAACCAAAGTTGTAATGTGGAATTAAGTGAGGGTCAAAGTAAGAATGTAGAAACCAATTCTGTTGGAACCATTCCGTGTCAAACAATTGAAGTATCTAAAGAGTTGCTCGCACAGCAGCAATTGGATTTCCGGGAGCGGCGGGAGAGAGAGCTCAAGTTTACAGAAGCGGGTTGGAAGCGTGATTGCCATGGAAGATGGTACAAAGATGAAAATGTAAGTCTTTCTTTTAAACATTCAACCTCTGTGTATGCCTAAGTCGGCTTTGTCTTATTGTGCCAATGTATTTTAGGCTTTGCTACAGGTTGCAAATTCTGTAGTTAACCAAAAAATTCTGCTCAAGAAGGGCATTTTTTACCACACGAGTTATGCGAATACGCTTTTCTTTCATAATTTTCTGGAAGTAACCTTTTATTTATTGACTGCTGATAGTATCTGACTTTGCCTCTTATACTTCTATTACCTATAGGTTGAATTCGATTCTGATGAAGAGGATCCAAACATCTGCCTTGGTTGAAAAAAGTACAACGGCCATCTTCAAGACTTTTGATAGGTATTCAATGACGTGATGATGGGCGACAGTTGTATTGCAGGCTTGCACGGTGACTTCCTGCATCGTTTAATTCATATACCTGTTCTGCCTTTTTACTACCAGAGGCTGGAGAGGGATGGCTTGAGCTAAATTTCAAGTCTAGTGAATCTTCTTTTGATCTTTTCTTACAGACGTGTATATTTCAGGGAAACTTGCTTTTGGATGCTCGTATATTTAGCGGTTAACTTTTGGTCAGCTAGTAAAATGCAACTTCTACTTCTTTGCGCTATCTATTATACTTGGTCACTGGTGTCATCACCTTCACCTTCTATTTCTTTTCCCCATTGCTTGTTAAAATTTGGTCCGGCATTTTCTCATATGAACTTTCAGGTGGCACTGATTGAGAAATGGTAGTAACTCTATTCTTTTTTCTTCGTTTGGGAGAAGGGTTAGTAAAGCATCTAGGTAGATATGTAACCATAAGTCTATTTCAACCGAGGCCATAATGAATATTGGAGCTACAAGATTGGAGGTTTCAGCTAGCCATCAATGCAGAAGAGTACCTAACCTATTTACAAATAAGAAGATCGTTAATGCATTCTACAAATCAAGCTTTCTTTCCAGCTCATTTCATTGGTAGCAGGATCCAGAGCAGCAGATGTATTGACTATTGACTATTGAGCAATATGAAAAATAACTTGGGGAAAGCTTATTCATTTAGTCTCGTTTTGATGAAATTTTTCATTTGGTTAGACAATACTACCAATGAAGGTGTCTAATATGTTCACGCCACATGCATAGAGGCATCCAGTGATTAAATACTATTATTTATTTATTTTCCCATTTTGGGAGGAAGCATAGAGGCCTCCAGGTTTGATGATTTTTGTGGCTAAAACCGTGTGACTATTGGTAGAGGAGGCTGTGGCGCTGGATACTAGGGCAGCCCAACCCGCTACCAAGGCTCTTCTATTCTAATTCTACCCAATAATATCTCCCCAAGTAGGGGCACTCAACGGCAATGGAACTCTCTTTTAGTTGGTCAAAGAGGGAGTACCATTAGGTAGCCTTGGCAATGGCATCTTATGGGGAACCGACTGATGCTGGATATCCAATGAAATGATGGAACAAAGCAAAAGAAAATCTAAAAGCTGTTCCCATCTGGTAATGTACAATTTGAAAAGGATTCTCCGGGGAGCAAAGAAAAGTTAAAAGGAAAAATAAAAACAAGACATAAAAAGAAAAAAAGAAAATGGGCTAAATGATGATGGCAGAGGTCTCCAAAAAGGCAATCCAGGAAATTTTGTTCCCTTGTGAACTGGTGGTGGACGATAAATTAAACATTTTAAACTGTGGATTTGTCTAAAAGTTGTTAGAAGAGGCCAAACCACTTGCAAACAATATTTTATAGCACTTCAACAAACTTCGGTCGTCATTTGATACTAATGGAGCATATTGATACTATTGAAGTAGTGAAAGAGAGGGTGATTATTCTGAATTAACCCCGTAATTAGGAATTGTAGAGTCTCAAGTATTCGATCTTAGCGAAGGAAGTAAAATGTAAATCCCTTTTTCCACGTGATTTTGGCCTCTTGTGCTTGCCTTCATTCTCGAGGGTTCTGCGATTTTTCTACTGATTCCCTCAGGTTCATTGGATCATCGGTAACTGTACATTATGTTCTCGAGGTTCGATGGATCATTGACGAACTGATACTATATGTTTGTTAAACGGCGAACTTATTATAGTACGTCAATCAAATCATTAAGAATCTTTTAGTTGAAACGTAAATCCAGGCAATTATGTCTGACGCAAGTGCAATATAGTAAGTACTCTTTTGTTCTTCTTACATTTCATATATTCTGTCAGGAAAAAGAAAACTCTGTAATGAAACATACCAGCTGTTTGACTACACAGTCTGTAAGAGAGCTGGGGGAGAATAATTTAGCATTTGCTAATCAAAGTAAAATATAGTTTGAATTTGTTAGTGAAACTTGATAGTATAATCTTTTTTCACGAATGGAAAAGGTAAATCAAACAGGGCTTATTTTTTCTTTTGGCCTTGACCAAGTTTAGATTTTAATCTCACCTTTTTGGTACTAGGCCATCTTCTATAATATCAAGGCATTCTTTGATCCTGGAATAAATCAACGTCTAGAAGGGTTACTCAAAATAAATGGGTTAAATTATAGTAACACGTTTTGGCCATGGAATGAGTAGCTTTCTTTCACTGTAGTAAAAAAGAGGGAGGGAGGGAAAAAAATGTAGTAAATTATTTTCAATAATGGGATTGAGCTACTACTACTGGTCATAAAAGTCATGTGGACGCCACGTGGGCAATAAAGTCAGTACAGCTCACTTCAGCTTCTTACAGCAACACAACAAATCCCAACCTCAGTCCACCCAAAAAAAACTAAAGGCTTCATTAAACACATCCTCCTGTCTTTTCTTCTCCTCCTCCTCTCTCTCTCCCACCCCAATCCACCACCACATAATGCCATAATGCCATAACCACCGCCACAACCACCACCACCACCGCCGCCATCATCACCTCCTCCTCTTCTTCCTCCAATAATAGCAACCCCAAAACAAGGAGCAAAAAATGGGAGCTTGCACCTCAAAACCTCCCAAACCCAACCCATACGCCCCAAGAAACCACCACTATAACCAAACTCCACCCGATATCCTACCGGAAAATGACCATGCTACCCCTTCGCAAGCCCCTAACTCCCCCCTTACTCTCCCTAAACCCTCTCCTTTCTTCCCCCTTTACACCCCCAGCCCCGCCACCCACCTCTTCAAATCCTCCCCTTCCGCCACCCCCGCCTCCGGGGCCACCACTGCCACTCCCACCCCGCGCCGCTTCTTCAAGAACCCCTTCCCCCCGCCTTCCCCGGCGAAGCACATCCGGGCCGTGCTCCGGAGGAGAACTTCCCGCGGGAATAAGGACAGGAAGAAGAAGAAGAGCAGTAACAAGACCGAGGACGCCATTCCCGAAGAAGAAGAAGTGGGAGGAGAGGAAGGGAGTGAAGAAGGGGCGGTCGAGCTGGACAAGCGGTTCGGGTTCTCGAAGGAATTCACGAGCAGGCTGGAGGTTGGGGAGGAGGTCGGGAGAGGGCATTTTGGGTATACTTGCTCTGCCAGGTTCAAGAAAGGCGACCGCAAAGGCCAGCAAGTCGCCGTTAAAGTCATACCCAAATCAAAGGTTAACTTTTTTTTTCCAGTAAAAAATGTGCAGCTCGTTAAAGATTGTTTATTTATTTTTCTTATTAAGAGTATTGTTTATGTTTTTTAACTTTCGTTTAGCTTTGACTTGACATAGTTTTTCGTTTCTCTTATATTAATTTTTATGGGTTGAGTATGGAGGAAGGGAAAAGCGACATCCTGGAAATTTCGGGTTTTACATTTTAAGTTAGAAGGAAATGATATCAGTTGTAGTTGTCATTTTGATAAGTAGGACGGGGTGGACTTGGGTGATTGGAGTATTGAGTGTGCTGCACTTTAAAAGATTAATTTGTTTATTGACTTTGGTGTTCTTGGGTCATGGTAAGAAAATAAGAAATGATATTCATAAGGCCCACTTTGGTTCCCTCTTGCATAGATAATTAACCGGTCTTGGCACTTGTCGTTGAGTTCCTTTCTTTACATTTAAATTGGTTTTAAATGTGAGTTTGATGCACAGGGTTCTGTGGTGGGCTGTTTATCAAGGGGAGTATTCTGAAAATGAAAGGAAGTACCATTAGATTCCTTTTTTTATTCATATGTGGAACTGGCAACTTGCCAGCACCGGGGATTGAACTGTTGCTACCAAAGGATGAGGAGAGCATGGGGTTCCATGCCTTTTGTGGACCTCATTCTTGAGAAGGGTCATTGTCTCAAATGAGTTTTCAAGTGGACTATTATTCTATAACTATGGTGGGTTGTGATTACAGAGCCTGCCGATTTCTATAAAATATTGTTGGTCCATACGCTACTACAGATGCAATAATCGCTATATTGCTAAAAATTGAGGCAGCTGACTAATTAACTAATCCTTCAAAGCTTGAAAACAATGAATGTCTAATTGTTACTTCTGGTACCTGCCGTCTTCTATAACTTGGAAATATGAAACATGATGAACTAAAGCTAGATGTGGACTTGAAAATTTTTATATTAATGTTTCATATCTCTAGGCTGTTTGGTTCTGTTAATTGCTGGTATATTGATTCACGCTTGTGTACTCATGTTCAATCCTTAGGGTATGCTCCTGTGTACTTTTGATTCATGGGCTGTTATATGCCAATCTAAAGTTTTGGGATTGGCTTGCGTAGTTTGTTTTTGATGTTACTCTTTGTTGTGTTTTGTTCTTACATCATTTTAACTGTATTTGGTATGTTGACAGATGACGACAGCTATTGCAGTTGAGGATGTGAGAAGAGAAGTGAAAATATTGAAGGCCTTAACAGGACACAAAAATTTGGTGCAGTTCTACGATGCATTCGAAGACTCTGACAATGTCTATATAGTAATGGAGTAAGCTTGGTTTAATTTTTATGATTTCATTTACCTGCTATATACTTTCTACTTATAATCCAAGGAGAAATGTGTATCACCTGGATGATTTGGATGTGGACCGTGGAAGCTATTCTTGTTTGAGTCAAAACTCTACCAGAATGTATTTTCTTAAATTTTGCCAATGTGGATAGATTAAGAATCAATGAGATATGTGCCAGTTCCTGCAAGTTTCATGTAATTCCCAACCTCTTGAAAGTTGATTATTGAACTTTGGACATTCTCAGGTTATGTGAAGGAGGAGAGCTCCTAGATAGAATACTCTCAAGGTGATTCCTTTATTTGAGTTTTGAATTGGCTATAATTCTTATGCCTCCCAATAACTTCTAACAGGCATTCTATTACCTTTTCAGAGGTGGGAAATACTCGGAAGACGATGCAAAGGCTGTTTTGGTGCAAATTCTAAATGTTGTTGCTTTTTGTCATCTCCAAGGTGTGGTGCACCGAGATCTTAAACCAGAGGTAGACACGTGTAGCTTGGATATTTGGATAAGTCGTTTCTGGGTTAATTCTTTGTTCATTTTCTGAATGTTCTTGTCAGTATGTGCTTAATAACTGGTTGATCTATAAGTTAAGCAAAAGAAAAAACAAATCACACCTTAAAATCTGAAACCAGCAGTATCCTTGATCATTTTTATCGTTGTGCTCTTCATTTGCACCTTTTGGTAAACACTGGCTGCTTTTAACTTACAATTCCTTTGCACTAATTTACATACTGTACTATATTATTATTAATTGTATTCTCGTTGCTTGATCAGAACTTTCTATATACCTCAAAAGATGAGAACTCGCCGCTGAAAGTCATAGACTTTGGCTTATCAGATTTTGTCCGACCAGGTTTGTTCTATTTCGCATTTAACTGGATTGGAACTATGAGTTACATCATTCTTGGACATCTAGAATTTGAAGGATTTCTTTATGTCTTTCATTTCATGCAGATGAGAGACTAAATGATATTGTGGGCAGTGCATACTATGTGGCGCCTGAAGTTCTGCATAGATCTTATACCACAGAGGCTGATGTATGGAGTATAGGCGTGATAGCTTACATTCTTTTGTGTGGTAGCCGTCCATTTTGGGCTCGGACTGAGTCGGGTATTTTCCGGGCAGTCTTGAAAGCTGACCCTAGTTTTGAAGAGGGACCATGGCCTTCCTTGTCTCCTGAAGCAAAAGACTTCGTTAAACGTCTTTTAAACAAGGACCCCAGAAAAAGAATGACAGCTGTTCAGGCTTTGTGTTAGTACTTTGTTTTCTCCCCCACAATTTGGTGTTTAGTACTGTCTGTTACCACTCAAATCATTTGCCATGGTCTTTTGTTGTCAGGTCATCCCTGGCTCCGGAATTCGAAAGACATTAAAGTATATCTCGACGTTATAATATTCAGACTTATGAAAACATATATGCGGTCATCGTCTTTGCGTAGAGCTGCTCTAAAGGTGCTTATGCGTAAACTATGAAAATGACCTTTTGTGATAAGTGCTAGTAATCTCTTTTTGTTATTTACCTGCTGATAAATTTATTAAGTGTGCCTTGGGTATCTGTTGCAGGCATTGTGCAAGACATTGACTGTGGATGAACTCTCTTATATGAAGCAGCAGTTTGCTTTATTAGAGCCAAACAAAAGTGGCTGCATAACCTTGGAAAATCTTAGGATGGTAGATCTCTCTCTCTGTGTGTCACACACTCACACTCTGTAGCCTGGCAAGCTTAATGCTGGAAAAAATTTGTTTCATTCATTGGTTTTATGCAGGCCTTGATGAAAAATGCAACTGATGCAATGAAGGATTCTCGGATTCTTGATTTTCTTACTCCGGTATAACCAAGTCTCCAACTTTTGATGCAGTTGCTACATGACTTTTAGTAACCATAAACTTGTAGTGTGCATATGTACCTACCTCTTAACTTGCGTTCATGACAGCTAAATGCACTTCAATACAGAAGAATGGATTTTGAAGAATTTTGCGCAGCTGCATTGAGTGTCCACCAGCTGGAGGCATTTGATAATTGGAAACAGCAAGCCCGCATTGCATACGAGCTATTTGAGAAAGATGGAAATAGGCCTATCATGATAGAAGAGCTTGCTTCAGTAAGTGAAACATTTTTTGGTCTAGAGTAAAGAAACTTTACAGCAATTTTCTTCTGTTGCCAGTAACAGCCTGTGGAGTCTTGGGAGAGACTATTCTTCACATGCTAGTTTGCCTTGTTAGTGGCTTTTGGAACAAGGCTCGAGTCATCATTACTTAAGAAGTTTATTAAATAATGTTTCAGGAACTTGGTCTTGGCCCCTCCATTCCAGTTTATGCTGTTCTCAATGACTGGATAAGACATAGTGATGGCAAGCTAAGTTTCCACGGATTCGTCAAATTATTACACGGGACATCAACTCGAACCATCGCAAAAGTGCAGTGAACACTAGACGGATGATTGTACCTTCTTTGATGTGCTAGCTCGTCATGCCTTATGGCTTGGCAAAGTACACGTTATAGAGAGCTGGGAATTTACTTCAACTACTGATGAAGTCACTTAAAATGTCAATTAAAGCTTTGCCAAGCACGCTTCCAAAGGCCCCTTCATCACAGATTATGAGCCTCGGTCCAGTGCCGGGTTGCCGGAGTATTTGTAAGGCGTTCAGAATCCCCAGGAATAGTCACTGCTAGCGTTGGCATTATGGTGCAAAAGATAATATAGCTTAGGTTTCACCTGATCAGGCAAAAATATGTTCTTTCTTACAATGATTTATGCATTTGTGAGCTATAGTCGGGCTGTCTTTCAATTTCCACTTTTGTATTGTCAGCTCAAAAATGATGAAAAACCAGAATTGTTGATTCAATATACTGCATTATTGTTGTCTTCAGAAGCGGACTTGATTCACATCTGTTAATATTTTATTTTTGATAGATAACCAAAGCTTACAGTTAAAATTTGCCTGCAAATAAATGACTCCAAAATTCTGAACCGCCGGTCAACAGGAAACCTCAACTTGTTACGTCAATTATCTTTTTACCAAGACCTGATTGTACATACATTAACTATTTCTAATAGTATTCAAATGAAAACATCTAAACATTTCAATTTCCTCAATCACAGCAAACAAACGATCCGACCCTGTAATGTTCTGTATGAGCCGGGTGGACATCCAAGCAGGTACAATCTCTTCCCCGCAGCCGCACGAACAAACAAATAGGCAAAGACTATTGAATGAACTGATTCTCGACCGTTTGCCGGGCGAGCTCGGCAACCATGGCCTCATCAAAGAACTTGTTGATGCTCACATCTTCACTCATCCCCTTGCGACGCCTAGTCTTCACCATAAATTCACGAGCAAGGTGCTGGATCGGTGCAGGTTCAAGTGGCCTCAACACTATGCTCTTGTCAAGAGGATCTCCGGGGACAATAGCCCAATGATCAAACACCGACAAGCAAAATGCTTGCCCTTGGGTGTGGTACCTCAAGTCTGTCTCAAAACCGAAAGACTCTATGACGGGTAAGAATGCCTTAACAATATAAGCAGGAGTCCCCGGCTGAGGAGCATCTGATGTAACGTGTCCACGTCTTCGAGACACCACGGCATAGATGGCAGTGAGACAGTCTATTGGGGTTTGTATCTCCACATAGTACACTGGCTCCATAAGCCGTGGGGTTGCCATTAGGAAAGCAGAGTATGCCACACGGCGAGCTGTGGGAATGATCTGACCAGATCCACGATGCAGTCGTTCAGGTGCAATCCGTGAATCAACAATCTTGAACTTGACATTTCTGATTGGCTCATCACAGAGTGGTCCTTCTCGTGCAGCCCACTGGAAACCTTGAACAATAGAATCCTTAACAGCTCCCAACAGACCCTTGTCCACTTCAGTGGAAAGAGTGTCATCCAACAAAATATTAGGTCCCTGCTTATCAGGACCAAATGCCCATATGGATCGAGCTGCAAGCAAATCCCATTCATAGTTTGTCCTGAAGAAGTCACCAAGAGCTTTTTGATTCCAATCAATGCTCACAACACCATTTTCAATGTCTTGTGCAATCCCGTTTTCCAATGGTTCTGCAATCATTGTTATTTTGTTCTTCTTGTTTGGTGTTTCAGCAAAACATTTCAGCGATGAAGACTCCACCACAGTCTCACAGAATGAGACTACCGGGTCTGCAACTTTTACTTCTACTCCAGAGTACAGTTCCCTAAGGTCCTTCATTATAGAATCCAAATAGAGCTCCCCAGTGCCAAGAATAGTATGCTCCCCGGACTCTTCAACTTTAGTAATGGCCTGTGGATAGCTTTTACTGATCTTCCTAAGACCCTCTACCATCTTAGGCAACTCACTCGGATTAAGAGGCTCCGTAGCAATTTTCACTAGTGGAAGAGTATTGAACTGCAGAGGGCGGAATATGTAGATATCTTCATCATTGTAATTCACATTACATAGAGTTGCAGTTTTCATAATTGAAGCATCCACCCCTTCAATGAGAACCCAAGAACCAGGAGGTGCCATGCTTATAGGCAGCCTATATCGAGCTTGATATACCCACAACTTTGTAACTTCTTTAACTGTCATGTCCTCCTCATCTTCAGGTGAATAGCCTTCCCCCAATACTTTTACGGTCTGTCCAGTCATAATTTTACCACTATAAACTCGGCCAAAAGCATCAAAGGAACTACAGTCTGACTTTGGATAGAGTTTGGTTACATTAACCATCAAGGGGCCATCAGGATCACAGTCTACCATGGCTTGGTAAATTGCACTGTCTTTGGGACCAGTATATGTGTGATCAACCTTACTGGAAGCAGCATCCTTAGCTGAAGGAATATGTCGGACCAGCATGTCGGTGAAGCCTGAAGCAGATCCAAATACTTGGCTACATGCTAGTCTGAGCAAAGAACTAACATTCAGCTTATATGCTGCATTCGGCAATACAACACCAAACTCGGCTAGAGTAGCCTCCACACTCTTCTTGTGCTCACCAATGACTTGGCTGTAAATTTTGTATAGCGGTTCGAGTACAAACTGGACAAACGATCTTTCCCCTCGACCAGCAGGGGGTTTCTTCTTAAAAACCCTGCCCTGTGGATGATAGTACATATCTCCCCAGAGACGAGATGCAAACTTATCAGCATCGAAAGGGATGCCATGGAGTTTGAGATAAAGTTTGGCAAAAGATTGCAAACTGAACGACCACCCTGCTGTAGCACTCGCAAAACAAACATTTCCAGCAACAGGATCTATAACTTGGACATTTCCAGCAGTCGAAGTGGCAGAAGATATGTGATGATTAATGACTTGTATAGTATGTCTTAGCTTATGATAAGCATCCTTTGGTGGTAATTTAAGTTCTGTTATCAGCCTGTCAACCTTGTTGATGACAACTACTATAGGTAATTGCTCCTGGATAGCATGGCGGATGGCTCTCTCTGTGTTCACCATCACTCCTTCAACGGCATCCACGACCAACACTGCACCATCAGCAAGCCTGAGAGCAGCAGTCATTTCGTCGGAGAAGTTGACATGACCAGGGGTGTCCATGATGTTGCAAAGATAAGATTTGGAGTTGCTGTCCTGGAGAACAAGCGACGTAGGGACAGCCTTAATGGATATCCTTCTTTCCTGCTCATCAATTCTAGTATCCGTATATCTCATGTGCTTCTCACTGTTAGCATCAAATGTGGATATATGATGATGCGTTTGCTCAACCAACAAATCCATGAAAACAGTCTTCCCATGTTGTAGGTGACCCACAAGGGCAACATTACGAAGCAGGGAAGGATTCGACATGAGACCAATGAGAAACTGACTCGAAGCATGGGTGGATGATGAATCCTTGACCCCGACCCCAGCCTCAAACTTGATGTTTCTAACGGGTTTGATTATGGGGTGCTCGAGAGGCTGCTCGTCCTCATCCTTGACCAGCGTTTCGACATCTTCACCGTACACCTCTGCTGCAGTGGGATAGTACTTCTTGTCCTCCACAATCTGGTTATCCATCATGTCAACATCATTGGTGCAGCAAGCCACCCATTAGAAGAAGCATTATCCCCCATCTCCTCACCATCAGAGGCCGCGTGGGGCTTTTCAGGGAGATCCTCTCCGTCGCTCTCTTGGTCGGATTCAAGTTCAGGACCAATGTAGTTCCCGAATTCATCATACAAATTGTCATCCATTTTATTTCAAGTCCGAAGAAAGAGCGAAGCAGCTACTTAGGGAGGCAAGACTTGCCAAAGAAAAAAAAGGAGTTAAGGGAGAAGACGAGGTTGGTGCTTTTATAGCACCACCGAGGAAGAAAGGTCGGTTTTTTTGAATCCTTGCTGTTATTGGTTCCGCTTTTCCACATCTGTTAATATTTATAGCAAAGAAAGGTCGGTTCTTTGGTCCAAAGAAAGGTCGGTTCTTTCTTTGGGTCAATCACACTTTCTTTGGACCAAAGAACCGACCTAGAATGCCATCTAAAACGTTGGGCCAGATTTGTGATAGATTCCGTAATAATTGGGCCTACATGGAAGAAGTCTTTAATGAAAGTGAGCCGAGTGTCAATTGTCGTTCTTGAATAGAACACCTTGAGCTCTAGCAAGTAGCAAGTAGCAGCCCTCCTCTGGTTATTCTTCTCATTGTCATTCTTTCTCTTCCAGGGTCCCTGAAATGCCCTTATCAAAGCTCCAAATCTACCGTTCTTTCTCTTCCCTCTCATCTTCTTCAACGGATGCTTTTATAGCAGGCAAAGCCCTAATCTACCTCAAATGCCACCCGTACCACCTCGATTCCCTCGCTCCCCAATTCACCCCTCAAGCAGTAACCCACGTACTCCTCAAGTCCCAATCCGACCAAGCCCTAACCTTGAAGTTCCTCAACTGGGCAAAACCCCACCACTTCTTTACCCCTAACTGTAAATGCATAGCCCTTCACATTCTAACAAGATTCAAGCTTTACAAAACGGCCCAAACTCTGGCTCAGGACCTGGCCGTAAATACCCACGACGAAACGGGCGGTCTCGTCTTCCAGTGCCTTAAAGAGACGTACCATCTCTGCAATTCTAGCTCTGCTGTTTTTGATTTGGTGGTAAAATCTTATTCCCACTTGAATCTCATCGATAAGGCCTTGAACATTGTTAATTTGGCTAAAGGTGATGGCTTTATGCCGGGTGTTTTATCTTACAATGCGATTTTGGATTCGATGATTAGGTGTAAGAAACCGGTTTGGTTCGCTCAAGAGTTGTACAAGGAGATGGTTGCTAGTGGGGTGTCGTTGAATGTGTATAGTTATAACATTTTGATCAGGGGTTTTACTGGGGCGGGGAACTTGGATATGGGGTTGAAGCTTTTTGAGGAGATGGAGGAGAAGGGTTGTCTGCCTAATGTGGTTACTTATAATACTTTGATTGATGCATATTGTAAGATGAAGAGGATCGATGAGGGGTTTGAATTGTTGAGGTCGATGCCGTCAAAGGGTTTTGAGCCCAATTTGATTACGTACAATATGGTGATCAATGGTTTGTGTAGGGAAGGGAGGATTAAGGAGACGGATGAGGTTCTCAGGGAGATGAATTATAGGGGACTTGTGCCTGATGAGGTGACGTATAATACACTTTTGAATGGTTACTGCAAGGAGGGAAATTTACACCAAGCTCTTGTTTTGCACGCGGAGATGGTAAAGAATGGATTGTCGCCTAATGTTGTTACCTACACATCGTTGATTAACAGTATGTGCCGGGTTGGGAATTTGGACCGAGCCATGGAGTTTTTTAATCAGATGCATGGCAGAGGACTTCGTCCAAATGAGAGAACATACACGACGTTAATTAATGGATTTTCACAGAAGGGCCTTGTGAACCATGCTTCCCGGGTTTTGAATGAAATGATTGGGTGTGGATACTCGCCTTCAGTTGTGACTTATAATGCCATTATTAATGGATATTGTGTGTTGGGGAAGATGGATGAGGCCTTAGGGGTGTTACAAGAGATGATGGTGAAAGGCTTGAACCCAGATGTTGTAAGTTACAGTACTATTATATCTGGATTTTGCAGAAACCAAGACCTGGACAGGGCATTTAAAATGAAGTTGGAGATGGTTGAGAAGGGTGTTGCACCAGATGCCATTACCTATTCATCTCTTATTCAGGGTCTCTGTGAGCAGAGAAGAATAGACGAAGCTTCTGGTCTGTTCCAGGAGATGCTGAGGATGAGTCTGCCTCCAGATAAATGTACTTATACATCCTTGATTGATGCATATTGTAAGGAAGGAGATTTGGAAAAAGCTATTCATTTTCATGATGAAATGGTAAAGAAGGGCTTTCTTCCTGACGTAGTTACCTACAGTGTGCTTATTAATGGACTAAACAAAGAAGCTTGGACGAGGGAAGCAAAGAAACTTCTGCTCAAGTTGTTTTATGATGAATCTGTGCCTAATGCTGTTACGTATAATACACTGATAGAAAGCTGCACCAGTAATGATTTTAAGAGCGTGGTTGCTCTTGTAAAGGGTTTCTGTATGAAAGGATTGATGCGTGAAGCAGACCGAGTTTTTGAATCAATGATTGAGAAAAACCACAGGCCAGATGTAGCAGTTTATAACGTTATTATACATGGCCACTGTAGAGGTGGAAATGTTCAGAAAGCATATGTTCTGTACAAGGAAATGGTTCATTTGGGTTTTGTTCCTCATACTGTGACAGTTATTGCTCTTGTTAAAGCACTTTTCAACGAGGGGATGAACAAGGAGTTGAATCAAGTGATAGAAAATACATTGAGAAGCTGCAAGCTTACTGATGCTGAGCTCTGCAAAATGCTAGTCGAAATCAACCATAAAGAGGGGAATATGGAGGTTGTTTTTGACGTGCTGACTGAAATGGCCAAGGATGGCCTCCTCCCAACTAGCAGTACCCCATCCTAAAATTTGTTCTCTGTATGATAGATTTTCTAATGTATCATATTTCAACCTTGAACTGATTATATTGTCTGGAACAGATAAATGAATAGTGGTAACTAAGATGGGATTTCATTGGTGTTGCTACTCTGCTTCCTGAAGATGCTGAGAAGGTTTCTGCAGGTTCTTATTGCTTCTATTCCCATTATAATTCAAATGCTGGTGAGTTTCTTGTTCATGGTCATCCTTCCAAATATGCCACAATTGAGGAGAAATTTAGATGATAATTAACTTTGCACACATTATTTGTCCACTATGTGATACTTTCTAAAATCTGTTAATCTATGTATAGTTTTGCATGCTTTATATGTTTATATGCATAGATATATTTTCACTGTGTTAGTTTTGCATATTTGAGGTTGTTCTTTCTTTGGCATGACAGGCTTTCTTGTTCATATCCGCATGCCAACTCATATGCATACCAACTCGGTTTGGATTTGGTGATACAGGAACTATACAATTAGAGGAAGCATGGGATTGCTTCTTTTTTTTTCCTTAGTCATTAGGTTCATTGTTGGTTGCAAAGAATTGGAAGCTTTATCCTGAAATAACAATGTCTTCATTTGGCCCCTTTTTGCAGCTCTCACAGGTCAAACCTTGCTAATTTAGCAGCTAACAAGAGGTGCTAAATTAAACTTTTCCTCTGAATCTAGTTGCTACTATATATTCAATTTTCTTCCATGAGGTAAAATAAATGCTTAATCTAGTGGCTTTCGCTTGCTCATCAAAATCATTTGTCAATGTTACATTTATGTTTGGTTTATTAAATATGCAGCAGCACTTGGTTCTTACTCCTCAAGCTTGTAAACAAAATAGAACTTCTTATAAAGATTTTGGATGCTCCAACTTGCTTGGATTGTGCTACAACAAGGCGTAAGCTACTCAAGATTGCGGATTTCTCAGGATTCCAAACGTTGCAGAGTAGATGATCTGAGTGTTCACCTTCTCAGCAAGAAACGAGAACACATGGTTGATGCTGATATTCGTACTGGAGAACCGTCTTCACCTGCTGGTGCCCTTAGCAGATGTATTTCCTATGTTTAGCATCAAAAAAAAGATGTATTTCCTATGTAGTTAGGGTGCCTGACACCTTCGCCCGTAGTGGCCATATTTTTCTTCCCTTTGTATTTAGAAGAGTGTTAAAAGGGAAAATGGTTAAGACATAATTTTCGGCGCTAAAAAGTTTATAGAGATTTATATGGCAAATGACTCTGATTTGAATAGATGCTATTGGGCCTATCATATCCTAAATTAAATTAAAGTTGTTTCTGTATGTTGCCTCGAATATTTATCAAGCTCATTTCTAAGATTCAACAGGAGTGAGCATTTAGCACAACCGTGAATTTTCATTTAAGTTGACGTTGAAATCACATGAGCTGCAATTCCCCAATAGCACTAGCACAACATGACACATAAAACTACGTGAAAAAAGAGTTGATCATGGTATACTCTAACTTCCTCGTTCGATGCAACCATGACACCAAGAACAGGATCACAGTACTATATTTGCACATTAAAGGAAAAAAGTTTACAGAGCAGTTGTAGAAGGTAGAAGCAAAGCTTTATGCAAGGGCTAGAGGGAAGACTTGACCCAAAAAAACGATTAGAGAGTAGTTGTCAAAGGTAGAAACAACTATTTCAGAAGGCAGTCAAGGAATTCAAGTCATGATGCCCAGTTCAGCATCAACTCTCAAGGCAGACAGGAACTGTGGAGATTGATCGATTAGTAACATTTCTTATAAAACACAAGTACATCTTTTTATATGTTACCAAGCATCTAAACCAGGTGTAATCTGCTACTGTAGGGAACATGGAATAACTTGTCCTGTACCTTCCATTATTTAGGATGTGGGCACACATTGTAACAGACTATACTCGAAATTAACAAATATTTCTGCAAAAGAGAGGTTCGGCAGTGACACTTGGAAATGGTGATGCAGGAATAATCGCTTGGGCAATGGAAAGGATGAAAAACAATAATTTCTTGCGAGCTATCAGATGCACAGGTGCTCTTTAAAAGTTTGAAGCATTTTCCTCTTGTTTTGAATCTACCAATCGCTTAAATTGCACCTTAATATAAAAACAAGACGTGAAAAATCACCATTCAAATTCATAACAAAGTTTGACAGAAAAAAAAAAAATCATAACTAAGTAAAAGACCTAATATAATTTACTTCATTAAACAACAGTGAAAGAGAATCATCGCCACCATGTGGCTCGGAATTCCTAATGATTACAAAAGAAATCTATCTCCAGGTTAGCCCAGCGTCAAGTACAAAAGAAAACTAATCATGAACTTTACCAGTTCGGCTAATATACCTCTAACACTATATAGAAGGTTAAGACAGTAATGTAGAAGTACTCCCACAAATTATGTAAACCAAGTTGGACTCGCCATAAAAATTCACTCTTTAGAGAAATCAAAACTTGGAATAACCTAGACATCAAAGCATACGTTTATCTTGAAGAAAGCCTCTGGTGCAAATCATCAGCTAATGCCTGCCTCAAGCCTTCCCCAAAGTAGTGAAATGATTTCTCATTTTCAAGAACCCTCGCCAGATTCCCACACTCATCCGGCTCCTTCCAAATCTCTGGCTCTGGCTCCCTTGCAATTTGGCACAAGTTATGCAACACACAGCAGGCAACAATTGTCTGCGGGGCATGATTAAGACCGACATTCAAATCCTGCAAGATCTTCCACCTCCCCTTCAGCAACCCAATAGCCTCCACTACCACCGACCTCCCCTTCATCAGCATCCCGTCAAACAAGTTCTGAGCAGGAGTCCCCGACCCGTTTGGCGAAAAGGGCGCCATTAGAAACGACAACAAAGGATAGCACCAATCCCCAACAATGTAAGGCCTCACATGGTGCCCTTTGACATTGATCACCTTATCCCACACAATATCACCAGAAGTGAGCCTATGGTACAACAAACTATCCCTAAGATGTGCAGCATCATCAACACCACCCGGAGCCTTAACACAGACATCCCAAAACACCTTCTTGTGGTCAGCCACCACCTGCAACAAAACTGAAGGATACCCATATCGGCATCTATAGGCATTCCCTCCACTCACATCACTCTTCAAACTGTGCAACCTAACCGGGCTTCCATCAATAGCCCCACACATGTTAGGCAACGAAGTCAATTCCTCAAAAGCCTGAGTAGTCTCAATCAGCCTACGCCTACTAACAGGGATCTTAATGAACTCAGGGTAAAGCTTAGTAGCCAACAAACGAGTAACCATATTCGTAATCTTGGAGATCAAATAAGGCTCAAGAGAGTACCGAGAAGCCATGGTCTTGGCCGAGAACCCGTGAGCCAGCCGGGAAAGAACCATAGCCACCGCATAATCAGACGGCAAGGAAAGATTCGAAGCGGTGATGTGGGGCTTGAGCTTGTCCACAACAGTAGTGAAGACCGGGTAGGACAACCCGTACAAAGACCTCCACTGTGCATCGCGGAGAGGGGCTTCGAGGGACCAGATGTGCTCGGTGGAGAGGGCGCGGAAGGCGGCGACGGAGTAGGCGGAGTTGTCGGAGGACGCGGAGGGAGGCGGGGCGGAGGAGGAGTTCCGGCGGGCGGTGGCCGAGGAGGAGGAGGAGGTGGGTTTGGATTTGGAGGAGGCGAGGAAGGAGAGGAGGGAGGCGAGGGTGAAGAAGAGGAGAGGGGCGGCGGAGGAGGAGGAGAGGAGGGAGGAAGGGGAGGAAGGGGAAGAGAGGGAGGGAGAAGAAGAAGGGGAAGAGAGGAGGGAGGTTGCTGGGTCGAGGGAGTTTTGGAGGTGGAGGAGGTTTGATAGCATTAGCAAGAACGATTCGTCCATTGCTTTGGTGTGTTCTTGATCTTCTTCTTCTTCTTCTAGGTTTTGAATGGGGGTGTTGTTAGGGTTTTTGTGACCTTTTTTTTCCTTACCTGTTTGTTTGTTTGTTTGTGTCTTTTTGCCGTATCGGAGAAATTTGGGGGAGTGTGGTGGTGGGTACTTTTAAGTTTGGTCGGTTCCGGAATCAGTTCCAGTTGAGTTGAGTTTCGCGTGTTGTGTTCCGGTACGGTGGAGTTGAACCGTAAACGGTAAACCTACGGGTTTGTATATTCTTTTACTCTCGTCGTCTGCATCCGTGACGTTGTCTTCCATGTTTGTCACTTTTTATTTACAAACTGATTTAGAATCTGCGGGAAAAATAATTATTGAAGATGTGAAAGAAGATTTATTTTCTTCCTAACCTCACCGAAAACATTATGCCCTTAGCGATAAGAAAGAGCGAGGTAATTATTTCTGATTTTTTTTGTCCAAAACTTAAATATCATTAATTGTAAAATAAAATACACTTGGATAGATGCTAGAGTTGGTAACTCTATTGACTCCAAAAAGATTACAAATATTCAAATAAAAAGAACATAACAAAGCCAACATATAGAAGAGACTAAACAATCTAACAAACCGAAGCAAATACGGATACCAGTCTTCCGTAGAGCTAATCTGCAAGGACTTAGAAGATTTGAGTGTGGCCCAAAAAGCGCACGGGGTTGTCGGGGAAGTAAGAAAGCGTTCTTCACAAAGAAGGGTCCTGTAGATGACATGATACACAATCTAAACAACTTTTGGAAAGAAAAGTCGTTCCCATAGGACGAATCCAACGGCACTCTTGAATCAAAACTAATGGCTCTTACAGAGGGAAACCACCCAAAGAAGACATTAATAACGGGATGAAAGAAACGTGAGAGCTTCCACCTGTATACTATGTGAGACATAGGATTCGAACCCGCGTTAAATGCATACTAAAACACGTTACAATGGATAACTTGCCACTAAACTACAAGAAATTGCTTGTCATTTTATTACCATATATGTTACTAAATAGAGTTTAGGGGGAGCCTGGCCCCTGCTTGCTCCTCTAAATCCGCCCCTGCTCACCAGAAAACTTGATTTTGCCCATGGGAAGAATAAAATACTCTCACAAGGAGAACAACTCTCGCAAAGAGAGCAACTTTTATTCCCATACAAGAGTACTAGATCTATAACAATACTAAAAGAGAAAGGAGATGAACTAAAGAAGTGGGGGTTTACCATGGATGGTGAAAGAACCATCTATGGCAACCCCCATCTTGAATTTTGAAGAGGAAAAAACTAGAGAGAAGGGAAAGCCTCTCTCACTAGAATTTGAAATTTGAATGATGCTTATAAGATAATTATTTCTGATTTTGAGGTCTCGACCAGCTAGCTTGGAATATTTTTGTTTTTTAACTATTAAAAAGTAAAAGCAAGGGTGTATCCAGGAAAAAGTTTTAAGGGAGGGCCAAATCATAATATTACAAATTAATAGGGATCCAGAAAAAAAATAAGGAGGAGGAGCAAATCGTAACAGTACAAGCTAATAGCGATTTAATTCAAATGTCATGAAAGACGAAGAGAAAATGTAGAAAAGACTAACCACTAACCATTGGACCAATTGATTTTTAATATATCATCATTATAAGAGATAAGCACGAACTTGGCAGAGTGGCGTAAGTCCTTACCTTTTTGTGATGCTATCCTGGTTCAGGATGTGGGAAATTTAGTAGGGTTAGGATGAGATAAGGATAATATAAGTATATTAGGATCGAGCGTGGCTCCTTGGGATGAAAAAAAAAAAGAAATCTTTATGGTGTAATCTACCATACGATGTAGGAAATATAGGGGTGGACAATAAGGGTTAATTATACTTTTGATATGACTTAAATTATTCGTAGGCCCAGCAAGTCTGAGCCCATAACCTACACTACAAAGCCCAACAGCCCAAAACGACACACCACCGCCTCATCAATGCCAACAGCTTCCCTTCGAAGCCAAACTCCCTGAAATCATGCACAAAACCAAGGACTTAGAGGTCAAGGACGGTGATTAATACTTGCTCCTAAAGGAAGCAATAGTATATTTTAGGCTCTATAGATATAAGGCCTATATCATGTACAAACTATGTCTAATTGCACAAAGCAATACAAATATAATCATGAATAATAGGCACCCCCTATTTCATGGTTACATCAATTTTACTCCTTGAACTTTAGTTCCAAAATAAATTAAAATTTTTTTTCTCAACAATTTTGTCATTGAACTTTAGTTCAAAAAATCATCGCCTAAACTTTTTTTTTTATGATAATCTGTAACTTGAACTTTAGTTTCAAAACAAATTATTATCTAAATTTTTGCTCGGCAATTCGCCACCTACATTTTATAATTGTTTCATTTTAACTCTTCTATCTATAAAGATTAATTTTCATTTTAACAACGTCTTGGCTGAGTTTGGATCAAACTGGAAACTGGTCCAAACCAACCAGCATAATCAAAGTTTCTAAAGAAAGACTTTAGTCCAAGATTCAATGGGTATAACAGGAGAGGGTGCCATCAGAGTAGAAATTCCCTATGGGTAGTCCTGCACGAAAATAGCTTGGAATCTTTTTGTTTTTTAAAACAGTGAATATCTTTGTTTTTAACTATTAAAAAGTAATTGGCTTTAACCATTAAAAAGTAAATATAAGCCGGGGCTGATCCTGGAAAAAGTTTTAGGGGCTAAATCATAATATTACAAGCTAATAGGGATCTATAAAAAAATTTAGGAGGGCCAAATCATAACAGTACAAGCTAATAGGGATTTAGTTCAAGTGTGAGAGAAAATATGAAAGAAAATGAAGAGAAGACGTGGAAAACACTAACCACTCAACCCGTTGGGATTTTTGAATATTTTTATTTTTTTTGAAGAAAAGGACCCAATGGGTCTAAACCCCTAATTTTTTTTTGTTACATCTTGTCACTATATCCTTCAAGAGGTTGCCAACAATGATAGAATAAGCCATTCTCCCCCTATAAGAGACCTCCCATCAACGAATTTCCTAACTGGCCTCACGGGAAAGTTATATTCAACCGCATGATTAAGAGCATTATTGATTTTGATAGCCCTGACTAATATGGATCTGATTTAGGCCGCGCACTTAGTTATACTAACTGCATCTCGCTGATTTATGATGTGGGCAAAAATGGATTGGGATAAAATAGTGTACTCCAAAAACGAACTGAGCTAGGATAGATCAATCCAAGAATGTGCAACAACGTTCGTCTAATACAAAACGGCTAGATTCAACGAATTGTGGGTCGCAAGAGGAAACTTTTGGCGACGAACAATTATAAATCAAATCCAAATTCTAAAAATAGATAGCTAAAGTGATTATGACACCATCACCAAGTGGTGTATTGGGATGGAATAATCTTTCTTTCCAAACATGTAATAACCTGCATATACAAAATAAAACATTTCCAGACAAAGTGAGACAAGTAAAGGAAGAAATATATAAGGTAAAAACGAAGGAACTAAATTTAATTGCAAAAACAAGTTTGAGGAAAAACACAATATTTTTACTGACTCTTTTGTTTTCAACAAATTCAACCTTTGGCAGTGGTTCGGGCCCGCTCTTATTGGATCGTCCATTTCAAGAGACAATATTAGAGAAAAAGGGAGCCATTAGGGTTCGAATCCTGGTTGGCAATTAATTGAAGTCATACCTTACCACCAAGCCATGTCTTTTTATGGTGTAATCTACTGTACGATGTAAGAAATTTAGGGGTTCCCTAATCGGAATATGCACTCCATTGTGGTGTCTTATCACTCTGGAGGCCATCAAAGGAGAGTATTGTGAGTTTTCTTGACACACCATTCCTCTTTCTCATTATTAAATTTGTATAGAGAGAGGAAAAGTTTTGAATATTAAGAAAAAGTTATTCTGAATTTCGTATTGTTAGAACCTATGTCTTCATGGTTCATTCATTACAGGTTTTGATAAATGACAAACCAAGATCATAACAAAGATGAAGTAAAAAGAAATCAAGCAAACAAGTACTCAGCCAAAGTGATCAAAAATTCAAGTGAAGATATGATCAAGAGTTAAAGTGCAAAAAGAGCAAGAGAAGTTAGGACCCTTTTGTACAAGGTAAAACACTCAACTTCTCTTAGGCATTGGCTCAAAATAAAACAAGTTTTACTCATGCATTTCAATAGCATTATTTCAATGATCAAATATGTTTTTAAGCAATGAACATCGATGTTGAATTTCTAGACATCGATGTCCTGCCTTCAAATATTTTTCCAGAATAGGCAGTAAGGTTTGAACATCGATGTTGGAATCCCAAACATCGATGTTCACATGACCGTTGCAATAAAAAACTGCCCTGCCCCAGCATAACATCGATGTCCTTATTTCAAACATCGATGTTCTTCTTTTGAGCTACACAAATTTGTTTTGCCGAGCCAAAATAACATCGATGTTATGATTTAAACATCGATGTTCCTACCTTTGAACAATTTTTCAAAAACGGCAGTAGGCAAATAACATCGATGTTGGATTCCCAAACATCGATGTTCACATGACCGTTGCATTTGAAAACATTTTTGCATAAGCAAAACATCGATGTTCTATTCCATAACATCGATGTTCTTCAAATGCTCAGCTTCAATCATTTTTCGCAGAAGCAAAATAACATCGATGTTCTTCACAGATCAGTTTTCATCTCATTTTCACAGAATCAAAATAACATCGATGTTGGGATGGAGAACATCGATGTTTTAGTTACCGTTAGCCCAAAATTCAAATTTAATGGGCAAAACATCGATGTTCTACCTTTAAACATCGATGTTTTAGCCGTTGAGCAGACAACTTTTCAGCACCCACTATGCTTTGTTTAAAGGTATTTTCTTGGGTGCATTTCAAACGGCTCCATTACTTTTTAGAGTTATAAATTGAGTATTTTCAGCTCTGATTATTAACCAATCAACTCTCTATTCATTCATCATTCATTGCAAAACAATCATTCAAGTTTAAAGAGCCAATTCCTTTGAGATTATTGAGAGTTGCCTTATTAGTGCTTAATTGTAACTCATACCCACTCTTGAGAGAGCTTTTGTTTGAGTAATCTTTGTAGTATTGTTCATACACTGAAAGGGAGGTTTGTTCCCTTGTAGCTACTCATAGGAAGAGTGATTTTCTTTCCTTGAGAGAAGTCTTGAAGTGAGGTATCTTCAAGCAAGTGTGTAGGATTCTTGTGATTAGAATTCCTAGGTTGTAAACGGTTTGTTAAGCACCCGGAAGCTTGACGGTAGATAGTGAACTCTTCAAGTGAACCTTGAAGGACTGGATTAGCCACAAATTAGTTGTGTGTAAACCAGTATAAAAATCTCTTGTGTCCTTCTTTCAATTCCGCATTTTATTTCCTGCAAACATTTTCAGTCTTAGGTCTAAAGCTATTCACCCCCCCTCTAGCTTAGCCTTTCCGATCTTTCATTTGGTAGCGGAGCCTAACTCTCTGAAGACTTAACCGTTTGAGAGGAAATCTTCCATGGCTTCTTCAAGTAATCATGCAGGAATCTTTGAAGGACATTCAACCGTTCGTCCACCGTACTTTGATGGCACCAATTACAGCTACTGGAAGGAGAGGATGAGAATTTTCCTCCAATCCAACAACTATGCTCTTTGGCGAATCATGAAGATTGGAGAGCAAATTCCGATGAAGAAAGTTGGTGAAGTCCAAACGGAGGAGGAGTACAATGCTGCAGACATCATATTAGTTGAAAACAATGCCAAATCAGTCAATATGCTCTATTGTGCAGTCAACCCTGACGATTATCGAAAAGTCTCATGTTGCACAACCGCAAAAGAAATGTGGGATAAGCTGGAGGTTACCTACGAAGGAACCGATCAAGTTCGAGAGGCCAAAATCGACTCCCTCACCGCAGATTACGAACTCTTTCGAATGAAGGAGAACGAAGGAATTGAGGAGATGTTCGACCACTTCTCCAAAATCATAAATGAGCTTCATGCTCTCAAGAAGGTCTACTCCGACAAGGACTTGGTCAGAAAAGTTCTTCGAAGTCTCACTCCCGAATGGCGATCAAAGGCGGATGCCATCTACGAAAACATCGACATCAACAACACAACGATTGATGGACTAAGAGGTAATCTTATAACTTATGAAACTACTATTCTTAAACCCTCTTTGCCTTCTATGCAGGAACCAAAGAAGAAGACAATAGCTCTCAAAGCTTCTACCTCCAAGACACATGAACTTCCTGAATCGGACTCTAGCGATGATGATCAAGAACTCGGACTTGTCATCCGCAAATTCCACAAATTCATGAAGAAGGAGTTTGTAAAGAAAGGGAGAAAGATGTCTGGACCACCCAAATGCTATGGGTGTGGAGAGAGTGGGCACATCAAGCCCAAATGCCCCAAAGCAAAGGAGGGAAAGGAGAAGAAGTCCTACAAGAAGCAAAGGGCATACATATCATGGGGAGGCGACTCCGGTGACGAATCATCCGATAGTGATGAAGAAGAAACGGCGAACCTATGTCTTATGGCAAGGGAAGAACCGGAAGAGGTAAGTACCACTTCTCAAAATGTCTCAATTGAGGAACTACAAAATGCATTTGATGAGCTTTATGGTGAATTCATTTCTATTTCCAAAGTTAATAAGAGCTTAAGGAAACAAGTTATAACATTGGAGAATGATATGGAAAATGTGTCTAATGAGAACAAAAATCTTAAGCAAGAAATTAAGACTCTAGACACACCTAAAGAATGTGTATCTTGTGGCTCCTTAAAAGAACAAAATGAAAAATTAGCATGTGAAAATATGAAGCTAATGGATGAAAATAAGGTGCTAGGAAAGAAGAGTGTAGAGGAATGTTCATCATGCATACCTTTAAGGAAACAAGTTGAACAACTTGAAACAACCTTGAAGAAGTTTAATACTCCTCATAAAAATCTGAATTCTATGCTAGGTAATTTGCAATCTACTAGGCATGGAATAGGTTTTAGGAATGAACCTAAAAGACATAAAGTTGAATCAAAGAAACCTAAGGTACAACCTAAGGTAAACAAAGTGAGTAATGTGCATAAGTATAGGAAACATAGTAACTACTATCAACCTAGAAGAATGCATAACCCAAATGTCATTTGTCATTATTGCAATAGAATAGGACATATTGCTCCTGTTTGTTTCACTAGGCATAGGCATTGGGCTCAAGAAGAAGCTCATAACCACTATGCACCTAACACTCAAGGACCCAAGAAGATTTGGGTACCTAAATCTCATTGATTTGATGTTGTAGGTATGCTTGAAGGCTTCAAGTGTACTTTGGTACCTTGATAGCGGATGCTCCAAGCACATGACCGGAGAAGCATCCAAATTTTTGCAAATAAAGCCATCAAATGGAGGAAACGTTGTCTTTGGAGACAACAACAAAGGAAAGATCATCGGCATTGGCTCGGTTGGCAAAGATGAGTCTTCCTCCATTGATAATGTTTTACTTGTTAAGGGTCTTAAACACAATCTCTTAAGCATAAGTCAATTATGTGATAAGGGAAATCGTGTAATCTTTGATTCCAAGTCATGCACCGTAGAACGTCTTAGTGATAATAAGATCATTCTACAAGGTGATAGAATTGACAATATTTATATGGTTAACTTAGAAGAGTCTTCATCAAAATTTTCAAAATGTCTAATGAGCAAAGAAGATGATATGTGGTTATGGCATCGTAGAGTAGGTCATGTTAATATGAAAATGCTAAACAAACTAGTTAATCAAGACTTAGTAGTTGGCATTCCAAAAATTAAATTTGAGAAGGATTCCATATGTGATGCATGTCAAAAGGGGAAGCAAGTGCGAGCTTCGTTTCATTCTAAAAACGTTGTCTCAACATCTAGACCACTTCAACTTTTGCACATGGATCTCTTTGGTCCCTCACAAACTAAAAGTTTTGGAGGGAACTATTATGCTTTTGTTATTGTAGATGATTACACTAGATTCACTTGGACTTTATTCCTTACTCATAAAAGTGAAGCATTTGATTCATTCAAGAGCTTTCTTAAGAAAGTTCAAAATGAAAAAGATTGCTTAGTTGCTTGCATTAGGAGTGATCATGGAGGAGAATTTGAAAACAATCATTTTTCGGCTTTTTGTGATAAACATGGCATTGAGCACAATTTCTCAGCCCCTCGGACACCACAACAAAATGGCGTTGTTGAACGCAAAAATAGGTGCCTTGAGGAAATGGCAAGAACTATGCTCAATGAGGCTAATATTCCTAAATATTTCTGGGCTGATGCCGTTAGTACGGCTTGCTATGTGTTAAACCGAGCAGTCATTAGGCCATTACTCATGAAAACACCCTATGAATTATACAAGGGAAGAAAACCAAATATTTCCCATCTTAGAGTTTTTGGCTGCAAATGTTTTGTGCATAATAATGGAAAAGACAATTTGGGAAAATTTGATGCAAAATCTGATGAAGGCATCTTTCTAGGCTATTCATTGCGCAGCAAAGCGTATAGAGTCTTTAACAAACGAACCTTAAATGTTGAGGAGTCCCCTCATGTTGTATTTGCAGAGAATAATACTCGCTTGGCGAGAAAGGATTTCTGTGATGATCTTGTAGGTACACTTGAGAAGATGTCATTGGATGATAAGGAAGAAGAAGATATGCAAGACACCTCTTGGAAGAAAGGAGGCACTTCAACCGAACCAACACCTCAACAAGAAATGGAGGCTACACCACAACAAGAAGAACCAAGCCCTGTGGAAGATATTCAAGACACAACGGTTGATATCAACCAAGAATTACCTAGAGCATGGCGAGAGTCCAAAGATCATCCTCTTGACACGGTAATAGGTGATATCAACCGCGGGGTAAGTACTCGAAATTCTCTTAGAGATAACATAGGGCACATTGCATTTGTTTCACAAATTGAGCCTACCACTATTTCAGAAGCAATTAATGATGAACATTGGACCTTGGCCATGCAAGAAGAGCTAAATCAATTCAAACGTAATGATGTTTGGGAATTGGTTCCAAGGCCCATTGATCATACAATAATTGGCACAAAATGGGTGTTTAGAAACAAACTAGATGAAAATGGCATAATAACTAGAAACAAAGCTAGGTTAGTGGCTAAAGGATATAATCAAGAAGAAGGAATAGATTTTGAGGAAACATATGCACCCGTTGCACGACTAGAAGCTATTCGCCTCTTGCTTGCATTTGCATCATCTATGGACTTCAAATTATATCAAATGGATGTTAAAAGTGCATTTCTAAATGGTTTTATTCAAGAAGAAGTATATGTTGCTCAACCCCCTGGTTTTGAAGATCATGCATTTACCGAACATGTTTTCAAACTTAAGAAAGCTCTTTACGGTCTCAAACAAGCTCCAAGAGCTTGGTATGAATGTTTGAGTAAATTTCTTTTGGATAACGGGTTTAATAGAGGCAAGGTTGACACCACCTTATTCATAAAGAACAAAAACCATAACATCCTTTTGGTTCAAATTTATGTAGATGATATTATTTTTGGTGCGACTAATGAGTCTTTGTGCAAGGAATTCTCTAACATGATGACCAGTGAGTTTGAGATGTCCATGATGGGTGAGTTGACATTCTTCCTCGATTTACAAGTCAAACAAATGAAGGAAGGAACATTCATCTCCCAATCCAAGTATTGCAAGGAGCTGCTCAAGCGCTTTGAAATGGATACCTCCAAGCAAATGGCCACACCAATGAGCACTTCCATCCATTTGGACAAAGATGAGAAAGGTATTGAAGTTGACATTAAGAAATATTGAGGTATGATCGGATCACTTCTTTACCTTACGGCAAGTAGGCCGGATATCATGTTTAGTGCATGCTTGTGTGCAAGGTTTCAATCTTGTCCTAAAGAGTCTCATCTTAAGGCTATAAAACGAATAATAAAATATCTTGTAGGCACAATAAATGTTGGATTGTGGTATCCTAAAGGCTCTACGCATCATCTTGTAGGCTATTCCGACTCTGATTTTGCAGGCTGCAAATCAGATCGAAAAAGCACTAGTGGTACATGTCATCTCCTAGGGAGCTCATTAGTTTCATGGTTTAGCAAGAAACAGGCTAGTGTTGCATTGTCTACCACCGAAGCGGAATACATTGCTACTGGAAGTTGTTGTGCACAAATTCTTTGGATGAAGCAACAACTAAAGGATTATGGTCTAAGCCTTAGTCAAGTGCCTCTTCGATGTGATAACACAAGTGCCATATGCTTAACCAAGAATCCTATCCTTCACTCTAGAACTAAACATATAGACATTAGGCATCACTTCATTAGGGATCATTTGTCTAAAGGAGATATAACCATTGAATTCGTTGAAACAAAATTTCAACTAGCTGACATCTTTACAAAGCCTTTAGATAAAGAGTCATACTTTCGTATTCGAACTGAACTTGGCATTCTTGACTCTACTTTGATGTAATCTCTGCATTCCTTATTTATATTCTTTTGAACATTACTGACTTGAGCGTCGGAGAATCCCCTAACTTCTTTTGCAGGTACTCCCCTCACCAAAGCAACTAGAAAGGGGGAACATGCCATATACATAGGAGGAAATGGCAATAAGAAGATTAAGGGTTTTACCATTCTTCATTTCAGCACATATAAAAGTGTATAGGTGTAGCTAATATGTTTCAAAAGCTCCACCTATTTTTTACATAAGCACTTCCCAACCTCTTCTAATCGTTATTTCTTTTTGCTAATGCCAAAAGGGGGAAGATAGGAAGAAGTATATGCACCACGATAGGGGGAATCATAGTTTGTAAAACATAGGGGGAATCATCTTTATGTTATAAACATTAGCATATACTTCTAGGTGTTTGTCATTATCAAAAAGGGAGAAATTGTTAGAACCTATGTCTTCATGATTCATTCATTACAGGTTTTGATAAATGACAAACCAAGATCATAACAAAGATGAAGCAAAAAGAAATCAAGCAAACAAGTACTCAGCCAAAGTGATCAAGAATTCAAGTGAAGATATGATCAAGAGTTAAAGTGCAAAAAGAGCAAGAGAAGTTAGGGCCCTTTTGTACAAGGTAAAACACTCAACTTCTCTTAGGCATTGGCTCAAAATAAAACAAGTTTTACTCATGTATTTCAATAGCATCATTTCAATGATCAAATATGTTTTTAAGCAATGAACATCGATGTTGAATTTCTAGACATCGATGTCCTGCCTTCAAATATTTTTCCAGAATAGGCAGTAAGGTTTGAACATCGATGTGTTAGGAACAATAGACTTAAGCTAGAGGGGGGGTGAATAGCTTATGATCGAAAATTAAAAACTTTGCAGGAAATAAGTGCGGAATTAAATGAATGAAGGACACAGGAGATTTATCCTGGTTCACACACACTCTACTAGTGTGGCTAATCCAGCCCTTCAAGTCTCACTTGAAGATTTCACTATCTACGTTAAGCTTAC
>JAKUCV010004911.1:228439-238455 GCA_028386065.3 Turnera subulata
TTCCTATGAACCGAAACTATGATAGTGGCATTATTATTTTGATGAAATATTATATTAGTTATATTATTCCATCTAAAGATTTTATTAGTTAGAGCTATACTAATTTAATGTATTAGGTACGTGTGTTACACTATATAATGAGTTTCGAAAATATTAATACCTTTATCTTATTTATAATTATCGGTGATATAATGATATACGAATTTTAAATAATGCTTTACAACATTATGATACGGATATCTTATACCATATACTGTCTATGTAAATTAATTTCCGATGACACTATTTCCATGTAACAGTTTTACTATCGGAAATATTACAAGTAAGATTATTATTGTGCACACGATTTCACTACTCTAATTATTACAACCGATGTTTACACGGTATTATTTTGGGAAGTATAGTATTATAAAATGCTATCTACTTTATATTACGATATCGGCTATAAATATTTAATGGTTATAAATACCTACAGCCATGATAGAAATGTTTAACAGAAACAGTTTTTAAAACGGGGATGACAACTTAAATTGTGGAAAGCCGAGTAGTAAAATAATAGCTAACGACATGCATTGCACTCTTTGATGTGCATTATATGTGATTATATGTTTTGGACATGATATAGGGACAAATAAGCTATATGGTTATGTTCCGGATTCAGAGGCATACCAGGTGAGGATGGATAAACCTTGATATGTGCCCGTAATGCTGTGTGTGCATTTTTGTTGTTTGTGTATTTTTACTGTTCGATGGAACTGCTGGAATGAATGTTGCTGGTTGATTGATTGCTGAGATGTTGTTGTTGTGAGCTTTGATTGAACTGCTGAGATGTTGATTGCCGGCTGTTTGATTGCTGTGGTTATCATTGATGTTGTTAGACTGTGATATGGGTTTTGTGATACTATGAGAGAATAATGATGAACTGGTCTATGGTCTATGTGGATAATTGAGGAAAGAATAAAGAGTATTGGAAACGGAATTGGATTTGATTATGAGATGATGTAATTGTCACTTGGAAAGTAGTGGTACGACTAGATGGTTAGAGACTAGTTCTGTGGTGTCTTGCCAGAGGGTTTGTTGGTTGGGGTGTTGACCCCGGATTTGTGATATTGGGATGTTGATCCCAGATTTGTGATATTGGGGTGTTGACCCCGGATTTGAGATATTGGGATATTGATCCCGGATTTGAGATATGGGGATGTTGATCCCGGATTGTGGTGGGGCCTAACATCCAGAATTAGTTAATAACCAGGTACGACCCTAGCTTGTCCAGTGACGGGGCCCGGAAGATAAAATTGGTAATAAAAACTAATAAGTAATCTTTGGGTCTTGGTTCAGTAATGATTATGATGTGCTTGATATGATTAGGTAGATTCCTCTGTTGTGTTGTTTGAGTTGTATTCCACTGTTATGCTGTTTTGTGATAGNGAGTTTTGTTAAGTCTTCCGCTGTGCAATGTTTTCGCTGTTATTGGGCCAATGGGCCAGTATTGTATTTACGATGTTCACTATTTTGGGCCGTTGGGCCGAGTTTATGTTGTCCGCACTGTATGCATGGGGTATGTTGGGTCGGGTAGTCACAGTTCCGGCCTGTGTTTACTGTGTACGGTAAATACGGGTCGGGGCGTTTCATTTTTTCTCTTTTTTCAAAACTTAAATTCATTAATCCATTAAAACAGAAATCCAATAAAATATAAATAACTATTGTTTCTATTATTTTTCCCAACTCTTTTTTTCTTATTTTTTATTATTTTTTTTAAAAAAATTTAATTCCTTAATTCATCCAGTAAATTTTTTATAATTACTTTCTCCTTTCTTTTTTTTCCTTTTCTTTCTTTTCTTTTCTTCCTTCCTCTTCCTTTTCTTTTTCTTTTTTTTTTCTTTTTCTCTTCTTCCTCTCCACCGCAGCCATCGCCGCCATCCCTTCTACCTCCTATCCTCTCCCTGTCACTATTACCACCGCAACTTCTTGGTGGCCGAAACTCCACCAAACCACTGCGTCCAGCACCCAAAACAACCCAACCCATGCCACAACGACAGCAACGGCATCATCATCCACCTCCTCTGTCCAAGTCATCCATCAATAATCGATCAACAAGATTTAGGACAGTCCAATAAAAACGAATCGAAAGATTAAGGTGAAGAGAAGAGGAGAAATCAAAAGACAGGTGAGGCAGACGGCTTACCCATGTATCACGGCGTCACGTCTTACAACAACAATCGACGTCACGGCTTACCCATGTATCACGGCGCCGGTGACTCGAAGGTGAGGCGGCGAGGACTGAGGCGTATGAGAGCACGTATAAGGAGAGATCGGCGGCGCGTCCTTCGCCTCGGTGGTCGAGCTCGACTCGTCCGTGGCGGCGAGCAAGGGAGTTTGAGCAGCAGGCCTTCCCTCGGCAGCGTTGGATTCATAGAGAAGGGAACAGAGGCGAGAGAGAGGGGTCGATGGTTGCAGCGGTGGTGGATGGCGACTGAATTCCAGGTGAGGCCGGCTCCAGTGTGTGCTCCATCGTGCAGGGAGGGCAGCCTCCCGATTTGTGGCCACCAGGAAGAAGAGATGGCTGCGATGGCTGCGGTGGAGAGGAAGAAGAGAAAAAGAAAAGAAAATAAAAAGAAAAGGAAGAGGAAGGAAGAAAAGAAAAGAAAGAAAAGGAAAAAAAAGGAGAAAGTAATTATAAAAAAATTAATGGATTAATTAAGGAATTAAAATTTTTTAAAAATGAAAAGATAATAAAAAATAAGAAAAAAAGAGTTGGGGAAAATAATAAAAACAATAGTTATTTATATTTTATTGGATTTCTGTTTTAATGAATTAATGAATTTAAGTTTTGAAAAAAGAGAAAAAATTATAAAAAATGGGAAGAAATAAAAAGGGGGAAAATAAAAAAAATTATTGGATTATAGATGCTTTTAAAGCAATTGAATTGGTGGGTGGGTGGGTATTTGGGGTTATGGGTATTCGGGTGGGAGGATTTCGGTTTAACCGGATTGGAACGGTAGGTGGGGCCCATCTCGATGACTTGTCAATGAAAAAACCGACACGTCATCGTTTTTTAAGGGGAGCCGGTAAAATTGACAAATCGGGCCAATAGAGGGATGAAATGTGATCAAATTGGAACACAGTGACGAGATATGACAATTAGGGGCAACACAGGGATCAAAAAAGGCATTATACCCGAAGACTATTAAGGAACAAGGGTGAGACTTGAGTGTTTTCTGTTGATGGTGGTATCAATTAAGAAGGGTCCCATTCAACAAGGAAATTACGATACAATGGAAGCAAATAGCTCAACGTTTCAGTTGATGGTATTGATAAGAGCTTAATTCAGGTGTAGAAAGGAAGATCTAGAGGGAGTAAGGAGAACCAGTTCAGGTGAAGAGAGGAAGATCTGGTGTGAATAAAGAGGCGAGCATAACATAAGTGTGGCCTAAGAGAGTTCAATATGTAATAGAGTAAATAGTTTTTTCTGTCCTTATACTTTTTCGATTTCGTATTTGTTGTCCCTCTTCGTTTAATTTCACTCATGTTGTCCCTCAACTTACAGTTTACCGGGACATGTAGTCCATTTTACACCCTACAGCCGGTAGATTACTGTGGTGTTGACACGTGTCTGTGGGGCCTGTAGTCTACACACTTTTTATTCTTTTTTATGTTTTTCTCCAAAATTAAATTATAAATAGTCTATTTCTATTAAATAAATGGAATTTTGCCAAACGACGTCATTCCTTTCAAAGCTAGAAAAAATCCACTCATCGCCGTGATGAGCTGGAGACGCTTTGTGCCGCCTCTCTCCTCCCCCCTCTTTGAAGAACTCCACTGCTCCCTCCACCGCCAACCCCAGCCCTGGCCTTCTTCCCCTTAATCCGCACTCATATTGCCTGCAACACCATAATCCCAAGCACATCTACATCAACCGAAAACCCAAACACCAATCAAAATCAACACAAGCATAACCAACCAAAAATTTATATTACAAAGACAAAGGGTAATGAATCCTTACCCATTAGGCTCGGCAAGAACTCCAATTCACATAATCCCAAGCACATCTACATCAAACCAAAAACCCAAACTCCAATCAAAATCAACACAAGCATAACCAACCAAAAATTTATATTAGAAATACAAAGGGTAATGAATCCTTACCCATTAGGCTCGGCAAGAACTCGAATTCACTTGGTTAGAGCTCGACCCAAGTCCCACAAGACACGAACAAAGAAAGCACTGGCCTCGGAGGGCTGAACTTTTTTTCAACTCCTACTTCAGTTCTTGCACCAAGGCATCTCTCAAGAAAGATTCTATGATGTCCCTTTCTTTGATCTTCAATTCTTGATTCGATTTGCACGGAGGTTGAGTCACGGAATCGAGCTCATTAAACATAGCAGGAACCCTCTCGTTGGACTGTGGCTCATATGCATCGGTCTCATGATTATCACCCACCTTCTTCTCTTTATGATTGTTGCCTCCACCGTCTCCTAATCCTTCTGCCCTGTTCGCTCCTCTTTGTGGGTCGCGTTACCCACGAGGTTAGTCATGGCGGCAGTGACTCGGGAAAGGGGAAGGGGAAGGCGAAGGCGTGAAAAGGAGACGGGGTTAGAAGCGGCGCGATGTTGAATCGGTGGCGGCAACAATCGCTGCTAATGTTGGCTGTAGTGCTTAATCGGCGGTGGCAGATCGAGGGAGAGCGGGTGCGAGTGGGTTTGAGAGTGAGGGAGATCGGGCGAGCGCGTATTGAATGACGGCGGTGGGTGGCGGCTTGACTTGCAAACAAGGGCTCCACGGGTTCAAAGAGTAGAGAACAGGATTAGAGGTCGGACTGGATGTGAGGAGAGGCGGGAGAGAGGAGATGGGTGAGAGGGAGACGGTGGTGGGAAAAAAAAAAGGAAAGGGAGAAAAAAAGGAGAAAAAGAAAAAAAAAAGAGGAAAAAATGATTAAAAATAGACAAAATATGGGCCTCACCTGACACGTCAGCAATTACCGGGTATAGCAGAAAAAAAGGACTACATGTCCCGGTAAATCGTAAGTTGAGGGACAACATGAGTGAAATTAAACGAAGAGGGACAATAAATACGAAATCGAAAAAGTATAAGGACAGAAAAAAAAACTATTTACTCATATGTAATAATGTAATATGTTTTATCTCTTTTTCTTTTTTCTCCATTGCCCTTTTGCTTTCTCGTTTTCGTCCATATTTGATGATTATTTATTTTCTCTATTTTAGTTGCAAGTTTCTTATGAGAGCTCATTTGACAGTTTCTTCCATGGAAACGTTTCAGTTGATGGTTTATTTTTTTTGGTCAAAGAGGTTGGTCGAAGCATGTTAGATTAAGAATAAAAAATAATATGGAGCCGGCATAGTGTGCTGCACTGCATTAGCGTGGAAATCACTTACCATAAAGAAGAGACAAGAATTCAGTAGCCAACATCCAAAGCATGTCCTACATTAATAAGGAGATCCGCGTTCTTAATACTAAAGCTAAATCATCACCAGAGAGTTAATTGTCACTAAGCCAGTAAAATCCATCAACTGAATCACCTTTAGAAAATTCAGATTTCATGCCAATCTTATAAGATTACAAAGGGCAGCTCAATACTCAAGAGAAATTCTATTGTACGCAATGCGTACCAAGTGGCATTGATAAGTTATACCAGGGCCCACTTTTTTTAATACACATCAGCTCAATTAAACAATTGACTTTCATGCGCGCGTCGTACATAGACGACCATTATTAATTTTATTATTTTTTTAATTTCACAAAAACTGTTTCTCTTTGGCTCCTCCAATTCCAACAAGGCGAGAGTCCTTCTCCCTTCGTAGAAAGGCGGCCACAACGATGTGAAGTTCAAGAAAGGGAAGTCAACTAATGGGGTTGTTTCGAAGAGCTGGAGCTTTACTGATCCGGAGTTGCGGAGGAAGCGGAGGGTGGCTAGCTATAAGGTTTACTCTGTGGAAGGCAAAGTTAAGGGATCTTTGAAGAAGAGCTTTTAATTAGGTGGATTAAGGACAGGTGTACCGGAGCTGTTTATGGCTGGTGGTGAATTTCTATGGGAGAGAGCTCATCCAATCTTCTGCTGCTGGTTTCTCTTGACGATGTTCTTGTCCTATTTCTCTATTCTTTTCATCTTTTTTCTTATAAGCTTGTGTCCTGTGCTGTGGTTGTCCTTTTTAAGTATATAAATTACCAAGATTTATAGAGCCGAAGTTGTTGATTCAAGTGTTGGTGATGTTTGAAGGAATTTTTGTGATCATTTTTTTTTAAATCAAATTTCATTCCTTTTAACCCATTACTTAAAACGGTTATATATGCTCGTCTTAGTGTGATTTGCGCTGTTGGCCACTAACTATTATTGCTTAATCGCTAAAGTTCATTTCTTCTGCTTTCTCTTGCTCCGGTGGGGCTGGCGTTCAATATCATTTCATTCTACATTTATGGTTTGATGTAGCGTCTGTTATATCCGGAGTTCATTGATACTTCGTTGAATTGATGGCGGTGGTTGGTGTACTTGAAGCCTGTCTGAATTGATTCTCGTGAGTGTTGGGTGTCACTATCTCTTCCACGTGGTGAAATCTTCCATAGCTATGAAAATTTCCATTTTATGTATATCAATCCTTGCTCCATCGATCAACTACAGGAACCTCTGTGATTTGTAAATTTCCTGGAGTTCTATTGCAAGCTGTTATGTGCCCACCGAGCATACTAGAGAAAAGGAAGTCCTCAATCACTGATCAAGGAGGCGACAGTGTTGAGGTTTTCCTTTTCTATAGAGAGATCCTAATCCTGAATAGTCTAGTCTTGGTTATAGAAACTCAGTATCCATCATTTTCACCAACCCTACTTGGCGACCTGGTATCCCCAGGCTCCGTAGAAGGTCACTGTTCAAATAAATGTCTCGTATGCTATGTAAAGTGGAATTGGAAGAGCCAAAGACAAATATAGTAAGGGTTTTTGTGAAATTAAAAAAATAATAAAATAAAATGGTCGTCTATGTACGACGCGCTCTTGAAAGTCAATTGTTTAATTGAGCTGATGTGTATTAAAAAAATGGGCCCTGATATAACTTATCAGATGCCACTTGGTACGCATTGCGTACAATAGAATTTCTCCAATACTCAATAGTAAACACCAGGGCATAGCCCCAAATTGGCAAAGAAACTTGAAATCCAACTGTTTGAGGTGTCTTTAATAACTCCACCTGCACCTGACGAACCTGGATTATCTTTCGAGGCTCCATCTTTAAAGATGGACTTCCTGCAAAATTACCTCAATTGACCCACAATGAACATTGGCCTTTTGAAAAATCCATTCACTTCGCCATTGCCACACCCACCACCAATCTATGTTGGCAAAAACTGTAATTCAAGGAATAAAATCCGAGAACATAGCCTTAGACTTTAAATTATTTAATTAATAACCAACATTTCAGATAACCTGAATTGAACTCATTCTATCACTATATGTACTGGAACTAACTAATTTTCGCCAAAACCTTTGACAAATGCATTCAGGTTTTCCCTGGCGACTCAATGCTTTCTGCAACTAATTTGAATACCCATTGACAAATGCATTTGCAGTGTAATTAGCAGTCAAAGAACATGATTCAAGAATATTAACTTGATTTGTTGTAGGAGGATGGCATAATCTCTCCCATATGAGTTTAAGAAACAGGATCACATAATGTATATATGCTGCAGCTTGCAGAAATATTAATTAACTAAACATTAAATTATCGAGATAGCAACGAAAGATCACCATTCTAACCTAAAGTAGATGATACTAATTGACTTCAGAGTTGGGAGAGATTCTAAGAAACTCTCACATCTAAGAAACTTTGCACCTTCCAAAAGATCAATCTGAATGCTTCTCAAGTCCTGGTGCCAACAGCGGATGCCAGTAGATTTGCATGTGCAATATTTGACTTCTCTATTTATAAGTTGTTCGCAGAGAAGCTTGACCAACGGAATGCGAAGAAAAGCCTTCAAACATCTTACGTCGATTGATAGAGTCTGTGGATGACAAGTCCAAAGTATTCCATCGATGAAAGGTTTGAGATGTTCTTCTGGCTGAAAAGAGTTCCAAGGCTCCAGCTGCAAATGCTTGATGTCTGGCAGAGCAGGAACTAGAGTTCCCTCCAAATCTTCGAGTACGAAGTCGGCATAACAAAGAGTACTAAGGCAGAGATTCAAGAAACTGATTTGGTTGAAACTTGTGAGATGCTGTCTCATCTTGAGAAAAGCATGAGCATTGAGAGAAACTTCATCAATTGAATAGTGAAATTCCTGGATACTTGATCTATGCGCCCAATTAATAAAGGTTGGAAACAAACATGTGAACCGACATCTAGACCTCCAGTAAGCTTCATAAGATATATAGACAATCTTCAAGTTTGGGGTATCAATATCAATGGTTGTTTCCTCCAAAACTTTTGGATCACGGAGGACTAACTCTAAATTCTCTAGTCCTTGACTTGAGAGAGTAAATATCTTCGGGGTAGACATGGTCACTGCCAAATCTTTGAGAGCAGGTAACTTAGGGATGAGATCCTCACAGAATTGGCTTGTCATCCTCTCAGAATGTAATGCCAACACCTCAAGGTTTGTCCATGAACCTACATCGATTCGAGGAACAGGAACATACCGGCTATGGTAACGAAAACTCACAAGACTGGGTGCAGTGATTGATATTGTAGAAATAAAGTCCTTATCATCATCATCCTTATCACTGTAGGGAGGCCATGAAAAAATGTTGACGTTGTAGAGTCTTGTAAAGCCGGATAGTCGTAGGTTTTGGAGCCCACAACACTTATGAAGATAAAAATCCTCTAAGAAAGGGCACCTGGAGGCAAGGGTTTGTACAAGTTGGTCCTCGAGGCGAATACAAGACAGACTAAGCTTACGCAGAGATGGCCAATTCATGGTACAACCAGTGACAGGAAGATCGAAACACCAGTTATGTAAAGCCAAGGAGGTGAGTGCTTTTACACAGAACAACTTCTGGTTCCAACGATGACATTGTAATGACCTGTTCTGCAAGTTCCCATGATCGAAAATCGAACCCGAAACCTCTAGTTTAAGCTCACTGACATGGTGATCTATGGCTTGTCTGATCCAACCATCAACATGGTCGAGCAGTTGGAGTTCACCATCACAGTACAGTTCAAACTTGGGTATCCTTTTCCAATGACGACATTGTCTTAACAAAGAATTGTCCACAAAATTGACGAATTGTCTCCGTGACTCTAATCTATTCTCCTCGGTGGGATCGTGCTCCATTATCCAGTAATCAATATGCTTAAAATACTCGGATCGGATCATTTCCTCTAAGCTATCTGCCCCAATGCGATCATGCCTTTTCCAGAATAATAGATTTTGCAATTCGTGTTGCTTAAATTCAAAGATTTGGAAAGAAGTCCATGTTCGGTGCCAGGTCTTGGACAAGGCCTCGATGCACGTCTTGTAGTGGCAAGAAAGACATGATATTGTGCAAGATCTCCTCTGGCAACTTGGATATTCGATCAACCCCAGCCTCCTCCATGCTCTGGATCATATATATATTATACCATGTCAAATCTCTTATATCTATATATATATATATATATATATATATTTTTTTTTTGATACTAAACGATTGGTTTTTATTGATAATTTTACATTACAGAAACAGTGTCCCTGCTTGAGGAACAGAACACAAACAGGTCAAATACTGCCATGAGTCAGCATACAGGCATGCACATACACAGATGGTTAAATAAACTCAGAAAACACCCTTACCCATTACATGCGAGTAAATTAAAGTTTCTACGTGGCGCCCTCCAGTTCTTGACGAAGTCGGCATTTGACAGAACGCATGAGGCAGAGAAGGGAAAGTTACGACACAGTGTTTTGATCCACAGGGTGGCATTAACCAAAGCTAGCTCCATCACCCTGTCTACATCTGTAGCAGTTCTATTGAAGACCCTTTTGTTCCTTTCCAACCATATAGACCAGAAGGTGGAGTAAGAAATCATAACCCAAAAC
>JAKUCV010004912.1:0-109126 GCA_028386065.3 Turnera subulata
CTTGAGAGAAGTCTTGAAGTGAGGTATCTTCAAGCAAGTGTGTAGGATTCTTGTGATTAGAATTCCTAGGTTGTAAACGGTTTGTTAAGCACCCGGAAGCTTAACGGTAGATAGTGAACTCTTCAAGTGTATCTTGAAGGACTGGATTAGCCACAAATTAGTTGTGTGTGAACCAGTATAAAAATCTCTTGTGTCCTTCAATCTTCCAATTCCGCACTTCATTTCCTGCAAATTTTTAATTTTCGGTCATAAGCTATTCACCCCCCCTCTAGCTTAAGTCTATTATTCCTAACAAGTATATAAGTTTCTCTTGTATGATTTCATACACAAATTTCATACAAGTATCCCTGCAAAGAATTTTCAACATAACATTTGGCTTAACCATCAGCCAAATATATCATCGATTAACAGCATTATAAGCACATAAGTATTTCCTGCAATAATTATTTGGCTTTCACATCAGCCAAATCTATCAACATTATAAGCTCATCGACATTTGGCTGTTTCACAGAGCCAAATGTTTGTTCCCAGCATAAAAATCACATACACAATATATCGCAGCAGTAGTAGAACTGATTGATACAAATGTCAATCAAAAAACAACATTTATCTCCCCCTTTTGACATCAGCAAAAGCAAATAAGATCTAAAGAAGATAATAGATAGCATCATAAAAACCAAAAGTAAAGCCAAATATTCGACTTACAAACTAAATATGAGCAGCAGTAATAAAAGAGTACTTATGCAGAAATAGAAATAAAAAGAGTACTTATGGAGAATGCAATGCATGACCTAAAGCATCAGATCTATTGGAGCATCATTCATCATCAAAATCATCTTTAGAGAGGGCTACAGAGATTTGGATGAGCTTTTCAAAGTTCTTCTTCTGAGACTTCTTCATTTAGCTGCGGATAGAGCTGACTTCATCTTTTAGCTCACTGATCTCTCCCTTGAGAGTAGTCACTTGCTCTGACACATCACCAATCTTCAAACCCTTTCCAGCAGATTTGGTCATAGAATACTTACCATCAGGATTTGGCTTGATAGACATTTTAACCAAAGTATCAGAATTGATCTTCTTGAGGACAATTGGCTTATCAGCAAGAGTAGGAGTAATCTTCAGTTTCTTGGCCAAAAGAGTGATAAGAGAACCATGAGAATGCTCATTGTAAAGGGCAATGTGATGAAGGATGAAAGTACCAAAGCATATAGAAGACTTCTTGATGAGGCACGCCAGAATCCATTGATCAAGTTTCTTGATCACTATCCGAGAATTCTTCCTAAGCATGATAATCCGAGTCAATGTATACATCAGAGCTCTATCTCTTGGTTTCAAACTATTGTAATGTCTAGACTCAAGGCTATTGAAGAGAATCTGGCTCTGCTTGGAGTGACATGGAGTTTTAGGAATGTTAATTCGAGTCCCGGATGTTGAATCATAGAATCTAATCTTCCCTCGCTTATTCTTCAGCACTTCACAGATTAACTCGGTTGTCACCTTGATCTTCTTCCCTTTGATTGTTGTCCTGATGCACTCAATTAACCCCTTATTTCCATACTCAACAGTCAAATTGTCATAGAAGTCCTTCACGAGAATTTCGTACCCTTGTACCTTCAAAGTGGCTAAATTCTCAAGAGTGACATCCTTCAGTAGTTTTGTTACTCGAATGGCTTCAAAATCATCAAGCTCCATTATATAGGTTGGAGTATGAGTAAAGTACTTCCTTTTAGCCTTCTTCTTGAAACCTGACTTGGACAGATTCTTCAATTTTCTTATGGCTGGTGTAGGAGTGGTTTCTTCTTCTCTCTCGGACTCCTCATCCTTTTCTTCATCGACTTCAGCCTTATCAGACTCTTCATCATCTTCTTCATCCTTGTCCTCATCTTCATCACTGTTATCCTCATCTTCATCTTTCTCTAATTCCTTCTTACTTTCGTTGCCATCATCAGAACTCTCCTCTTTATCACTGTCATTTGGCTCGTCATCACTTTGCTTGGCTCAAGAGCTTTCTTGCTCTTCAGCATCTCACTTCCTCTTCTTGGAGTCTTCATGGACAGGTGAGTTCTCACTATGGATCTCATCATCATCAGAATCTACCTCAACAACCTTCTCCCCAAGATTGTTTTCCTCCTTTTCCAAACACTGTCTTCACACGAGTACTTGGCCTGACATGTCGAGAGACTTGAGTGGTTGGAGTTTGAGCCAAATGTTTTGGCATCTTCAACTTAGGTTCATCTGACTTTGTCTTGGAACTCTCTACCTCTGGTTCAATGCTTGGGTTAACCTTCTCAGTGACAGATTTGGTCTCGGGCTGAGACAAATCTCCTTCTGGCAGTAAGCTTTCATATTCTTTTAGCTTTTCTTCAACAGATTTGGCCTTCTCAACAGTTTGGGTCAAATCTTCATTCTCCTCTTCATCAACCTGTTTGGCCACTTCTTTTGCAATTTCAGCAACAAGTACCAGATCTTCTCTTGCATCTTTGTTTACTTCTGAAATGGGAATCCCTGTTGGAATTTCATCAACAATCTCAACAGTCTTGCTCTTCTCCGTTTCATCTATCTTCTTCTGTTCTCCGGATTTGGCTTCTTCATCAGCCAAGTGTTGTTCCTCTGCAGGAGTACTGGATTTGGCTCGCAAAGCAGCCAAATCTTCTTCTTCAGTGTTCTTCATGTGAACTAGGACACCACCCAGTTCCTTCATCTTCTCCTCATAGAATTCTTCTGCATCCTTTCCTGGAGAAGGCACCAGTGACCTCACAAATGCAGCAAGCAAATTGGTTTTGACTTTTAATGAGCCAGAACCCTCATCAACATGCAAAGGCTTAACCTTTTCACTCGATTCAGCCGTCTTCTCTATACCATAATCAGATTTGGCCTTTGCCAGACTAGAATCCTCATCAACACAATCATCTTTATCAACAGACTTATTCTTATCACTAGATTTCTCAACACTCATGATAGTACTATCGACTACAGTATTCCTAGTATTAGATTGAGTCTCAATCGATCCTATCAGAGTTTTATCAGCAACATACGCCTCTCCAGAACTTAAAACTCGAACACTAAAAGGTTCAGAGGTTAAAATACCGGTTTCAAAGATGTTCCCTGGTGGTGTTTCTTCAAGGTTGAATGCATGCATCTTTGGAATCGAGTTCTTCTCCTGGAGGCATAATGGCTTCTTGGGTCTGAGTCCCAAGTTTGAGTTTCTCAATTTGAACAGCCACCTCCCTTTCCGGTGAGGTAAACTCAGGGCTTGCTTTCTCTTATTTCTCTTTCTCTTTTTTCTTCTTTGATGTCGAGGTCTTCTTGAAGACTGGTTTTGCAACTGCAACCTTGGTTCTTCCTTTTAATGGTGCTGGGGGTTTCGGTGGTTTTTGTTTTGAGAGTGTCTCCTTGAGAATTTTCCCTTTGTTGGTTCTCATAATGGTAAGTGTTTTAGTTTTTGATGTGTTTGTGTTTCAGAGAAAAACTGAAAAGGGAAGTTGAGGAGATGGTGGGTAATGGTGGAGAGAGAGATAATCACGGGTTTTTAAAAACGGAAGTGGTCCAACTACCATAAATGAACCGCTTCTTTTCACTTATTCCTTTTTCCTTTTTGACAGATGTGGGACACCACATATAGCCGTTGCCTCAGATGTTGTCTAGTTGACTTTGCACTCTCTTTCTTCTTTTTAGTAACCGCTGCCTTTTGTCCACTGGATAATAGGTTTTGGCTGGCTCGTCCATGAACCAAATACTGCAACTCTTTCTCCTTGATGCCTTTGATGATTAGATGACAACCACGATGAGTCCTCATATCCTCATATGCTTAGTGCAGGTGTGAAATGCGTGACAATTGTATATATTCTAAGTGCATTTGTGTGCAATATGTTGTGATATGCATGAACACATAAAAACCAAATGTTGGAGCGAAATCAGAATACTTATGATATATTGCAAATACCAAGCTCGAGTCTGATTTTGGTGAGCTGATCTTCCTTTAATGGTTTGGTAAAGATATCAGCCAGTTGATTCTCAGTTCTCGTAAACTCAATGGCCACATCTTTCTTCAACACGTGGTCTCGAATAAAATGATGTCTCACTTCAATATGTTTGGTTCGAGAGTGTTGCACCGGATTTTTAGTTAGATTGATGGCACTTGAGCTGTCACAAAAGATAGGAACACACTTGAAAGTTAGTCCATAATCAACAAGTGTTTGCTTCATCCATAACACTTGTCCACAGCATGCACCAGCTTCTACATATTCAGCCTCGGTTGTGGAAGTAGCAACTAAATTTTGCTTTTTACTTGACCAAGATACAAGTGATTGTCCAAGTAATTGACAAGTACCACTTGTACTTTTTCTATCAAGAGTGCACCCTGCAAAGTCTGCATCTGAGTAGCTTGTTAGTTCAAAAGAGTTCACATTAGGATACCACAAGCCTAAAGATGATGTTCCTTTTAAGTACTTGAAGATGCGCTTGATAGCTTTAAGATGAGATTCTTTTGGGCATGATTGAAATCTAGCACACAAGCAAACACTATACATAATGTTTGGTCTTGTACCTGTAAAGACGACTACCTATCATGCCTCTGTATAATTTTACATCAACATCCTTACCATTCTCATCCTTGTCAAGCTTGGTACTAGTGCTCATTGGTGTCGGACTAGTTTTGGCTTCTGATAAGCCAAATCTTTTCAGCAGCTCTCGTGTGTACTTTGCTTGGTTAAGAAAAATCCCACCATTGAGTTGCTTGACTTGAAACTGCAGGAAGAAATTTAAATCTCCCATCATGCTCATTTCAAACTTGCTGTGCATAAGCTTTTCAAACTCTTGACAAAGAGATTCATTAGTAGCACCAAATAGAATGTCATCAACATATATTTGCACAATAATGATATCATCTTTGTTTGATTTCACAAACAAAGTTGAATCTACCTTTCCTTTTATAAAACATTGTGAAATCAGATATGAGTTTAATCTACCATACCAAGCCCTAGGTGCTTGTTTAAGACCATATAATGCCTTTTTCAACTTGAAAACATGTTGTGGATGCTCATGGTTTTCAAAACCTGGAGTTGTTCTACATATACTTCTTCCATGATATATCCATTTAGAAAAGCACTCTTAACATCCATTTGATAGAGTTTGAAAGATTTAAATGATGCAAATGTAAGCAACATACGAATTGATTCAAGTCTAGCTACTGGTGCAAAGGTCTCATCATAATCAATACCTTCCTCTTGATTGTACCCTTGTGCAACTAATCGAGCTTTGTTTCTTACCACAGTTCCTGATTCGTCAAGCTTGTTTCTAAAGACCCATTTGGTTCCAATGGCGGGATGGTCTTTTGGCCTTGCAACAAGCTCCCACACATTATTCCTCTCGAACTGATTAAGCTCTTCTTGCATAGCTAATACCCAGTTTTCATCAAGTATGGCTTCATTGGCATTTTTAGGTTCAACTTGAGACAAGAATGCAAGATGTGTATTGATATTTTGTAATCTGGATCTTGTGGTTACTCCTCTTCTAGGATCACCTAATATGGCCTTAGTTGAATGTCCTTTGGGTGCTTGAACATCTGAGTTTCTTGGCTGTGAGTTTGATCCAGATTCCAGAACATTTGGCTGCACATCATTATTTTGAACATTTGGCTCGGGAGAAGCCAAATGTTGCTGAATCGCAATCGGAACAGGCAGTTGTTCATATTTTGTCTCATCAATGACCTGTGGCTAATTCTCTAGGGTATACTCAATTTCAGTATCATCACTAAAATCATTCAAGTTAATTTCATAAAACACCACATGCATGGACTCTTCAACAACCATGGTTCTTTTGTTATATACCCTATAAGCTTTACTACTCAACGAATAACCAAGGAATATACCATCACCAGACTTAGCCTGAAACTTATCAAGATTATCTTTAGTATTCAGGATGAAACACCAGGAGCCAAATGTGCGAAAGTATGCAATATTTGGCTTTCTATCGTGCCAAATCTCATAAGGTGTCTTTTCAATTAATGGACGCAAAGAGACTCTATTTAAGACATAGCAAGCTGTGTTCACACCCTCAACCCAGAAATAGGAAGGTAACTTATACTCATTAAGCATAGTTCTAGCCATTTCTTGTAAGGTTCGATTCTTCCTTTCCACAACTCCATTTTGTTGAGGTATCTAGGAGTCGAAAATGTGTGTTCAATGCCTTTTTGTTCATAGAATTGATTGAAGGTAGAATTATCAAATTCTCCTCCATGAAACTTCTGATTTTAGATATTTTATACCCTTTTTTATTTTGCAGCTTCCTAGCTAATGAGCCAAATTCTTGACATGCATGATCTTTTTGTGAAAGAAATAAAACCCATGTGAATCTAGAATAATCATCAACTATGACAAATGCATACTTTTTACCACCAAGACTCACAATTCTCATTGGACCAACAAGATCAATATGTAAGAGTTCAAGAGGTCGAGAAGTTGATACCACATGTTTTGGCTTAAAAGAACTTTTGATTTGTTTACCGAGCTGACATGCACGACATTTGGTTTCTGCCTCGAACTTTAGTTTTGGCAGACCATCGACCAATTCTTTCTCTGACAGATTTGAGATAAGTTCAAGAATTGCATGTTCTAGCCTCCTGTGCCATAGAGTTGCAGTATCTGTTCTTGCACTAAAGCACTTGATCTCAGGGTTAGCAATATCATTTAAACATACAGAGTATAGATTACCAATCATTTTTCTAACAAATAAGATATTCTCATCATCAACTCTACTCACAAGGCATCTAGAAGATTCAAAAGTAACTTTGAATCCTTTGTCACAAAGCTGTCTGATACTAAGCAAGTTGTACTTAAGATTATCAACAAGTAACACATGCTCAATAGTTGGATTAGTGCCAATCTTACCAATACTAAGGATTTTTCCTTTAGAACTATCACCAAATGTAACATTACCTCGGTGTTTTGAGAGAAGGGATGTAAATTTCCCTTGCATCCTGTCAAATGATCAAGTTTTAGGTACCCAAACTAACTTGGGTCCATCAGGGTTAGATTTGGCTCCTTTCGGAACCCAAATATATTTAACATGATTGTTTCTCTTCCTATGAAAGCATGATCTGATCATATGACCAACATTTCCACAGTAATAGCATGTGATATCAGGTCTATGTGAGTGCTCATGATGTCCCTGCCTAGGATATTCACGATATCTAGGTCTATATTGTGATCTAGATTCAGCCTTGAAAAATTTAACTGGCGGATTTGGCTTGTTAAAAACCATATGTGTAGCGCCTATTCCACTTTCATCTAGTGAATGCCTTTGTTGTCCTAGCAGTAAATTCAGGCTATCTCTTCCATTAGTGAACTTCTCTAAGGAACATTTTAGATCCTCTACTTTAGCCTTTAGAGCATCATTGTTTTGAATCATCATTTCACACTTGCTCAAATTACTAGCTAGCTTTTTCTCAAGGTCATTATATGCATTTTGAGCAGCAAGTTTCTCTTTCTTTACTGACTCACAAATAGACAAACTTTCAGAATGTGCACGCTCAAGAGTTTCATATGCAGTTTTGTGAGATGCATGATCAAATTCAAGCAGATCAATACGTTTCTTATATAAAGTATTCTTCTTAAGTGCTTGCTCATACTTATCATGCAATTCTTCAATTGCATCTTGAAGCTCATCAAAAGTATAGTCAAGAGAATCATTTACCTCATCATCTTCTCGAGCCATTAAGCATAGATTTACCGCTTCATCAGAATCAGATTCACTTGATGAATCCAAATCATCCCATGCCGACATAGCCTTTTTTCTTTTGTTCCTAGAAAAATCAGATTTGGCTTTTTGGTGTGGACATTCTGACTTGATATGGCCCGGACGGTTGCAGCCAAAACAGACCAGTGAGTCTTTCTTTTGTTCACTTGATTTTGCACCTTGGAAGCTCTTTCCTTTCATTTGCTTCCTCTTTTGAAGAAATTTGACAAACTTCCTGGTGATTAGTGCCATATCCGCATCATTGTACTCATCACTAGACTCTTGGTCCGCCTTAAGAGCCAAATCTTTCTTCTTTGGTTCTTTTGGTTCCAGCTTAGAGCCATGAACAATAAGCTTGCCAATGAGCTCGTCATAGGTGAGAACGTTCAGATTCTGAGCTTCTTCAATAGCTGTGACCTTTGGCTCCCACTCCTTAGGTAGAGATCTAAGGATCTTTGCAATTTTGTCTCTATGAGTGATGGGTCTACCAAGTAGGGCTAAACCATTGCAAAGAATGGTGAAGCGTGTATCCATTTCTTGCACAGTTTCTCCAGCAGCCATTTGGAAGAGCTCATAGTCCCTCATTAGACAATTGAGCCGAGACTCCTTTACTTGGTTAGTTCCTTCATGTGTGACATAAAGCAGCCTCCAGAATTCATAGTCTGTGCCACAAGAACTCACCTTTTGAAATTCACTTACACTTATACCACATAGGAGTATATTTTTAGCATGTACATCAAGCTTAGCTCTCCTTAGCTCAACCTCATACCAGAATTGCATATCTCTATGAGGTCTGGCATAGGGACTTTGAACAATATTCCACATCTCAAGATCTTTTCCTTCAAGAAAGATATTCATTCTAAACTTCCAATAGTCAAAGTTCACTCCATCAAAGTATGAAGCTTTGTTGACACTTGTACCTTCATAAGCCATGATCTTTTTCTCTGGAGAATAATCCACTAGATTGAGAACACAGCTCCGCTACCAATTGTTGGCCCAGAAAAGGCTAAGAAGGGGGGTTGAATTAGCTTTTCCTCTTTTTCGGGTTTTCTGTGATTTGGCTCGACACAGAAGCCAAATGTGAAACTTAAATGAAATGAAAAATATAAAGGCAGGAAAGCAAAGGACACAAGCAATTTATAGTGGTTCCCCACTCAGGAGTACATCCACTATCTAAAGATCCCCCCTTTAGGATTTCTAAACTATCCACTAATTCGGCTTTTACAGGCGAGCCAAATGACCTTTGGGACACAAGTTTTAGTGAGCTGAACTTGCTAAACCTAACCCAAAGCTGAACCTAGCTTTGTCTACCCAAAAAGATTATCCTCTAATGCTACTGATTACAACCATTCCCAAGGCAAAGCTTCAAGAATGACTCACTCAAGAAGTTACACGAATTAAGCACAAAGAATAACTCTCAAGGTAAGCTCTTTTGAAACGCCCGTATCCCAATTTTAAAATAAAATAATTAAATAACAAGAATTCACCAAAATGCCCCTGAAACCCGGGAAACGTAAACCAATGCCAAAACATTATCCATAAACCTTATTAAACTGAGATGTCATAAAAGAACAGAAATAAACCGGCTTATCAAGCCATAAATCAAACCCGGCAAATCCGCCGAAACAACATCATGTATCAAATCCCGACAAACCGCCGACAACGTAATAAAAACAAGAAGGACATCTCAACAAGTTTCTATGCAGCGGAAGATGAAAAAAAAATAAAATCAAGAGAAGAAAATGTTATGCATGTCGGCTCTATGGATCCAACCGGGAGAATAAGCACAGCAACCTGCTGGGATATCCTCGTCCGTACTCCGGGAAGGAAAAAGAAAGCGGCACGCTAACTAAGGCTCTGAAAAACAAAGGTGGCGATAATGTGAGTCGCCTACTCAGTGAGCAGTATAAATCTAGTTATGTAGGTGTGCAAAGCAAGCTCGAAAGGTGTGTAGAGGAACAAGCACTAGTAAGCAAACACATAATAATCAGTACTAACATGCCAACAACATATAAACAGATGGTTTATGGTTTACATCTGATTGTGTTTTGTTGTTATTATTATATTTATTATTCAGGGACCCCTACTGTGTGCGTCGAGCTCGGTCCCGTCTCATGAGACAACCAGGGGGTAAGCCCAATATAACTAGGCAATGAGCCTAAATATAATCACAGAGAGAGAGAGAGAGACACAGAGAAAGAGGGAGATAGAAAGGGGGAGGTAGAAGGAGGGAGGTAGAACCGGTCATCACAGACCCATATGCTAAACCGCATATGCCATGCTATCCCGCATGAAATCCCGAGCGGTATCACTTCCCGCTCGAACCAACCGGTCAACAGCCCACAGTAGTATATCTTTTTATTGTGTATTATTCTTATTCATACTTAAGTATTCATGTGTGCCATAAGTTATGATTTATCAGGGTTGTGTGTATTATCCTCTTAATCAAGCATCCGGGTTTCCATCCCACAGTACATCACACAAACCATCCAAAATCATACCACATGTTATATCTCAGTGCAATTAAAAAAATTCATGCTCATCTGAGAAATAGTAACACACAGGCACACAATACAGATCATGGCATGTTAGCAAACAAGGCATGTAACTCAGACAAACCAAACCAACATGCTCTGAACACCCAAATTTGACCCATGAAAATTATATTGAGATTAGACTCCAGAAATGTTTGAATCATAAGATTGATGAGTTAGTCTTGGGTTGAAGCATGGATGGGGTTTAATTTAAGTACAATTTATACGTTATAGTAATTAAGAGTTTTATAAGCCTAGGATTAGTGAGACGATTTAGTCATAGGATATGTTAAGGACTAAATTGCATAAATGTATTTTATCTCATTGAATTTGGGCTTGTTTATTTATTAAACCCAATTATATTTATTCTTTGGTTGAAGATAAATGTAAGGGTCCAATTTAATAAGGTATGGACTTTTCTTCAGAGTCGTACAGCCCATTAACACCTTGCTTGCAGATAAATTTAGCTCTGACTTTCGTAGAAAATCAGAATTAAATCATTCCTTAATAGCAGGGATGTTTTTGGTATGATTTTGGATTAAAATGAGGAATCAATGTGTACTTAGTCAATTAGGAGATGATTGGGAGGAGTAGTAATCAAGAAAGCAGAGGATTCTGGGCAGTCTAGGGGTTAATTACGCGGAAGGATCAATCAGGGAGGAATTAGGGGAGAATCGGGACCGATAAAGGAAAGAACGGGTGAGACGCGTAGGCACGGGCGGTCATCTCGGGAAGACCGTAGGGCCCGGGCGGTCTTCCACCCATGACCGCCCGGCCTGCCTGTCATCCATAGGATGACCGCCGGCCATGGAGGTCATACACACCCAGAAACGCGTTTTCTCCGGGATTTTCGCCCGTAATCTGATTCTACTCGTTTTTGGCCCAGATTTTTTGCCATTACCTTGATCATTAAGTTGGTCCACGCCCCTAGGCTACCTAGAACACTATAAATAGGACCCTCCTCTCACATTTCAACGGACACATTCTATTATACAAACACTCTTCATAAAGCTTTGAAACATGGAGAAACTCTATCTCTCCAAGCTTAAGAAATAGTTCCATAGGCAAAACACTGGTAGAATTTCGTGGGTAGCATCTTCCATTAAAGGCAGCAGAGGGAAAAATCAAGAAGAACTCCAAGATTGAGTTGAAGGGTGGGAGGAAATTGTGTGGGAGGCACAACCCAAACCAAGGAGCTAGAGGAGGGCTACAAGAGGTAATCCTAATCCCTTTTTTTGTCTGACCATTTATTGCTGAAATGTTGATGCTAATGATGATGTGATTGTTGTGATGCCATGTCAAGAACTACGTGGGCTTTGAACCCGGTCGTCGGGGTACGTAGGTGGTTTCTAGTGGTGGAAACTCAAGCCCAATCTTCTTCTTCTCCCCTTTCTTTTTAATGTTCAGTTATTATGTGTTTTGGTGCTCACACTTGTACACTTGCACAAGGCATACAAAATCCTCTAATTGCACAAAGTTTCGCCCCAACTTGGATGGGTGTCTAACACCTTCCCATCCATGACCGTCGGGACGATAGTGCCTTGTGTGAACCGGTTTCTCGCTGCTCATGCAATGATAGGGATTAATGGGCCTTGGACCTCACGCGATATCTTTTATCACATGAGAGTAGGCCAAACTATTTCTTAGCGGCAGTCTTTTAGCCCCCGACCAGCTGGATTGCCTGAGCATCCCATGCATGATGAATCAATATGTGTTGCATTCATTTGAGTGCTTGTTGTTGTGAGTTCAAGTAGAAATACATGAGGTGCCCCCTCTTTCATTCCCCCATATATAAATCCGGAAAGACATGTATGAGATAGTCTCTGGGAGTTGAAGACCCTGACACCAGTCCTTTAAATATTAGGACAACATGAGTGAGGAAAATGGTGCCTAAGTGCCTGAGGAAATTCTTAACTTACTGAAGGATTCGAATATCATGGAAGCACTCCAAGCCCTGAAGAGGGAAGACGGTGTCCCCCGGGAGTAATGGGGGACAAAATTCAAAACCGGATGGCGAGCATAATGTGGTGATAGTTCAAAATAGTGATTCGGAGGCGCAAGAATCTATGGGAGATGGGGAGAGACTTAGAAGACTGGAGGACCTCTTGAAAACCATGAAGAAGAAAGAGGACGATTGGAATTTAGATCGCCTGTCTTTGTTCCCCCAAGCCCGTTTGCCAGAAAAATTTAAGATGCCAGATATCGAGAAGTTCAATGGAACACGATGTCCCACAACTCACCTGAAGATCTATGTGAGGATGCTGCAACCTATGGGGATTGGGCCTGAATTAGTGACCCAATTATTCCAAAAAACTTTATCTGGAGGAGCTTTAAGGTGGTTCATGACCTTGGATGAGAGCAAGATAAGCAAATGGGAGGACCTCTATAAAGAATTCCTGAAGCCGTATAACTATAACACTGAGGTAGATGTGACCAAAAGGGATCTTGAGACAACCAAGCAAGAAGTTCAAGAGACGTTTTCCGCTTACATCTCGAGATGGCGTAACAAAACATCTTTAATGGTGGACAGACCCACAGAAGAAGATCAAGTGCAGATGGTGATCAAGAACCTACAGCCGATTTACTACGATCCCATGGTTGGAAATTATTATGCCAATTTTAAAGCACCCATTGGGGTGGGAATACAACTAGAAGATGCTATTAGTTTGGGAAAGATCAGGATGCCTGCGGACACCTCCAGAAGGAGTTTCAATGTGCCCCCAGGAAAAAAGCACGCCGAACTGAATCATGTCGTTGTTTAGACCCCACTACAGGTTGAGTCAAATAGAAGGGAGTTTACTCCCCTCCCTATGTCTTTAGGAAAGATGCTACAGAAGTGTGTGGAAAAGAATTTACTGCAGCTCCTGGAACCAAAATCTGGTCTTCCCTATAGAGGGGACCCTAATAAATTCTGCGGATTCCATCAGGCGACTGGGCATGCTACAGACAACTGCGTCCGACTTCGGCATGAGATCCAGGATTTAATAGAGAGGAATGAAATAATTCTGCCCAAAAGGCCGAATACCAAGTCAAATCCCCTGCCCTTACTCGGAGAGGTCGGTATGATGGAGGTCGATTCCGAGCCTGAGCTGCCATACTGCGTGCTCGATCTGAGTTTGTATGAAGGCTTTAATGAAGAATTTGATGTCATCACTAGATCTGGAAGAGTGGCGAGAAGGGCTCCCCTTCGCCTAGATGAACCGGAAGAAATAACGGACCCTGAAGAAGACATGGTGATAAAACAATTGAAGAAGACTCAGGCCAATATCTCTATCTGGGGTTTACTAATGACATCTCGCCCACATCGAGAAAAGGTACTCCAAACCTTAAGCATCCGTATTGATACTGCACCAGATGCATTGGCCAACATGATAGCCTCAGTAGAAGTTGACAATCAGATATCCTTCTCAGACAAAGACCTCCGCTTAGGTAGGGACGCCCATATTGATGCCCTATACATAACCGTTCAGGCCAAGGAAAATCAGATACCCCTGGTATTAATAGATAATGGATCCGCCCTGAATGTCTGTCCATTAAAAACCGTGAGTTCCTTAGGATTTGGAGTTGCGGATTTCTTACCCTCCCGAACTATGGTCAGGGCATATGACAATGCAAGAAGAGAAGTGTTGGGCATGATAAAGCTGGAAGTCGTCATCGGGCCTACTCCTTTTCTGGTAGAGTTCCAAGTGCTCGATATTGCATCGAGTTTCAATTTGCTCCTTGGAAGAGCATGGTTGCACCAAGCCCGAGCTATAGCCTCCACCTTACATTAGATGTTGCGATTCCCTTACAAAGGAGGGATAGTCACCATTAAATGAGAAATGGCTGAAAAGAATATCAAACCGATATGTGGGATTGAAGAAGAAGAAGAGTTGTCTTTATCCGGCTTTGTTCTTGAATCTATCAGCACCATAATGATAGATAAGCCCATTATGAGACCCCCTTATTATGACCCATTTGGAAATTCGACGATTATGAGCATTATGGGAAAGATGAAATATTTGCCGACTATGGGGTTAGGAAGGAGGCAACAAGGAGTGTTAGAAGTCCCTGAAATTTCGAGTGTGTGCCTCCTTTTGGTTTGGGATATGTTCCAACTCTGGCGGAGCTGGAAAAGCAAAAGGTGAAGAACCATGCTAAGGCAGCAGCTCGCAAGAACAAACGGGAATGGGATTTTCCCATGACTCCATACTTCAAAACACTGAATGGATATTTTGTGAAGGAAGGAGAAGACTTTCCCTTTTGCGGCTTCTTTGAACCATGGACGTGTAGCATCACGAAGACCAGAAAACCGGGATTTGAGCTATTTTTTGACTGTTGTCCCGAAGAAATAAGGGAGGAAGAAGAAGAAGAAAAAGAGGAGGATAGACGAAGACGAGGACTTTGGTTGTAGGCGTCTCTTTGGGGAAGGTGGGATCGCTTGAGGATTTGTGTGTTGACTTTTGCAGAGTGCTTAGTTGAGAGTTTAATAAGCCAATTGGCAAGTTTATGTTGTGTTTCGTTTCAATAAAAGGGGCACTCTCTCTGTTATTTCAATGATGTCTTTTTACATGTATGGTTCATATGAATATGGTGTGTTTGACAAACTCCCCAAAATATCTGGACGTTAATCTAAGGATGGAACATTAATGATAATAATAATAATCTTAATCAAAGCCCCAATCAAATAGAGGTCTCTGATCAAGCCATTCGAGCAAGAAAAAGTTCTTATCCAACAGACCAAAGAAGAGAACTACGTGAGCCTGATCTCATGAGCCTAAAAAAAAAAAAGAGTCATGGGTACGTAGGAAGCCCAACAAGGGTTCGGTTCTATTATTATCATCAATGATCCAAGGATGGACAAAAGATAAAGGGAGTTTGTTCAGTCATTTATTCGCATGCATCATAAGTGTAAAGAGATAGTTATTGGAATGAGACTCAATCCTTCTTGTGCCTTTTTCGACATGGAGCGCCGTCCCCGCCATTCTTCTCTTCGACTAGACGATTGGGCAATCCAAAGCCTGGGGGCACAAACTCTTCTAAGAATGATTCTCTCATTAGACGCAAGGACCTTTCAGTATCAGCCACATCCTCTTTCAGCCACTCCAAATATGCCAATGAGGGATGTATCTTGAAATGACCACCAGTACCTTCTCTCAAGGCCAGAGCCCAGTCTCCTTTGATGACCTTTAGAGCAACGGCCTCCATGGGTCTTGTGGTAAGAGTTGGGATAGTTGATGGAACTACTTGACTTATGCTGAATTGTCTCAGGATCCTGTTCGGACGATAGTATGTGGATTTCTCTAGACCCGGGAGTGGGACCCAATCCTTGGAGAAAGTACGAACGACTACCTCTTGCATCCCCAACCACCTGTAATACCACGTGATTTGTGTGCCTGTGAGATCCCTCATGAAGATGGTCCAATCCTGAATGGTGTGGAAGAAGACGGAATAACCACGACGAATGTAATTCAGAGGATTGGTTTGAGGCCGTTCAATGAATGTGAGGTGTTCACACAACCACTTCTGAAAAAGTATGAAGAATCAGCATGATAACAATGATACTCCGAGAATCAGAGTGGGAGAATTTATACTTGAAGCAAGAGGGGAGAGCCGGACATAAGAGCTGAGGGATCGTCCACTAGTTTGTCTAGACAATGGAGGGTTTCGCCTAAAATCATTGGAGTAAGGCTCTTTTTGTTAAAAAGTTTAGCCACCAAAGCACCGACTCGGAGAGGACAAACACCAGGGGAGCCTACTAAGAGAAATTCATGTTTCATCACAAGGGCAAGAGCATGGTTTCGTTTTTCTCTCCATTCGGCATCACACTCCTCCGGATGATGTTCCGAACCACCAAGGAAATATTGGTCAACGATTTTCGATAAGTCAAGACAGTTGTGCTGATCCAGAAGAAAACTAAGTTGCCCATCAGCCAAGAAAAGAAATTTGCTAACCTCTTTCAGGACGGGTTTTGCAAGAGAAACCATGGCAACTTCGCTTATGAATTTTGCACCCATGAACGTGATGAATTCATCAATAGAAGGACAAAGCTCCATCATGTCTTGATCGAAGCGAAAAACGCGACGACTCTTGTCCCAGAATTTTGCAGCAGCACGAATCAAGTTCTCCTCCACTGCCACGCCACGAAGATGGAACAATGTGGAGAGTCCCAGCACCACAAAACTCAGACGGCATATGTGAGGCACGCTCGCCATCCATTGAAGCACCTTGGCATGAAAATTCTCACTCATGTTTGTTTTATATGTGTGTTGAAAGGATTCCGAGGTTTATGAGGGTCTTTAGACATCCCCAGAGATTTATAGTGTTTTGAGATGAGAGGACTCGTGAAACCCTAAAGCCCAAACCCAAAGGCCAAAAGTGGAAAAAATACAAAAACCCGGGTGCTATGACCGCCAACGCGGGCGGTCATGACGAGAAGACCGCCACACCTGACGGTCATCCACACAAGACCGCCAGGAAGTGGAGGCCAATTCTCCCTTTGACCAGCCGGCACTGTTCACCCGAAAAATCTTTTTTTCAAAAAATTCCAGAAAATTGAGAGAGGAAGGAAAAAAAAAAGGAAAGAGAGGATATGAAAGAGAGGCGGGGAAAACATGTGTATTTATCACTTAAGGGGCATTTTATGATCTTTTACTTGAATTTACAATGATATGTGTTATGATGGGTTAGACGTGTATTTTGCTTTAGAATGATGAGTCTTTTGAAAACGTGATGAGCCTATTCTTTGGATGATTTCCTTGAATGAGGGAGGATTCGAAGTGTCCGCTAACATGCTCGATCTAGACTAGCCGAGACCAGGGGCAGATGCCCCTAAGAAAGAAGTAGAATTGATGAGAGTCGTTAGGGGCAGATACCCTTAAAGTAGAGTGGATGAAGATGTTAGGGGATAGATATTCTAAGGACGTTGTCCCGACGTAGAGGAGCACCGAGACGATGTAGATGAACCACGGGATGATTCCCGTTAGCTCTTGGGACCAGGAAAATCCCAGGACCCCCGAGATGAGATGAGATCCTCATGGGAGGGCAACAATATCCCTAGTTAACATAGGTGAGATGATCCTAGTTAGCAAAATCCCCACGGGAGGGTGATAATATCCTTAGTTAGCAAAATCCCCACGGGGAGGGTGATAATATCCTTAGTTGGCAAAATCCCCACAGGAGGGTGATAATATCCTTAGTTGGCAAAATCCCCAGAGGAGGGTGACAATATCCCTAGTTAGCAAAATCCCCAGTGATAATATCCTTAGTTGGCAAAATCCCCACGGGAGAGTGACAATACCCCTAGTTAGCAAAATCCCCACGGGAGGGTGATAATATACTTAGTTGGCAAAATCCTCGCAGGAGGGAGATAATATCCTTAGTTAGCATAGGTAAGAAGATCCTTTGTTAATGACTTTTGGGACCAGGAAATTCCCAAAAAAAACCCTCGGATGAGATGATTCACGGTAGTTCTTGGGACCAGGAAAATCCCAAGAGATGAGATGAGTCAATCACAAACCTCGGGATGAGAAGATTCTCGAGGTGGAACCATTGGTCCACATCAATCACATTCGTTATCCAAATTTGGTTGTTCCTTCCTTGCGTTGCTTTGTCTTTAAGTTTTAAAGACTCACCAACGAGGGGCATCTATGAACACCCAAATTTGTCCCATGAAAATTATATTGAGATTAGACTCCAGACATGTTTGAATCATAAGATTGATGAGTTAGTCTTGGGTTGAAGCATGGATGGGGTTTAATTTTAGTAGAATTTGTACGTTATAGTTATTAAGACTTTTATACGCCTAGGATTATTGAGACGATTTAATCATAGGATATGTTAAGGACTAAATTGCTAAAATATATTTTATCTCATTAAATTTGGGCTTTTTTATTTATAAACCCAATTATATTTATTCTTGGGTTGAAGATAAATGTAAGGGTCCAATTTAATAAGGTATGAACTTTTCTTTAGAGTTGCACAGCCCATTAACACCTTGCTTGAAGAAAAATTTAGCTCTGATTTTCGTGGAAAATCAGAGGTAAATCATTCCTTAATAGCAAGGCAATGTGTAATTAGTCAATTAGGAGATAATTGAGAGGAGTAGTAATCAAGAAAGCAGAGGATTCTGGGCAGTCTAGGGGTTAATTACGTAGTAGGATCAATCAGGGAATTAGGGGAGAATCGAGACCGAAAAAGGAAAGAACGGGTGAGACGCGTAGGCGCGGGCGGTCATCTCGGAATGACCGCTGGGCCTGGGTGGTCTTCCACCCATGACCGCCCGGCCTGACTGTCATCCATAGGATGATCGCCTGCCATGGCGGTCATGCACACCCAGAAACGCGTTTTCTCCCCGATTTTCGCCCGTAATCTGATTCTACTCGGTTTTGGCCCAGATTTTTGGCCATTACATTGATCATTAAGTTGGTCCACGCCCCTAGGCTACACATAACACTATAAATAGGACCCTCCTCTCACATTCCAACGGACACATTCTATTACACAAACACTCTTCAAAAAGCTTTGAATCTTGGAGAAACTCTTTCTCTCCAAGCTTAAAAAATAGTTCCATAGGCAAAACTCTATAGAATTTCGTGGGTAGCATCTTTCATTAAAGGCAACAAAGGGGAAAATCAAGAAGAACTCCAAGATTGAGTTGAGGAGTGGGAGGAAATTGTGTGGGAGGCACAACCCAAACCAAGGAGCTAGAGGAGGGCTACAAGAGGTAATCCTAATCCTTTTTTTTGTCTGACCAACTATTGTTGAAATGTTGATGTTGATGATGATGTGATTGTTGTGATGCAATGTCAAGAACTACGCGGGTTTGAACCCGGTCGCCGTGGTACGTAGGTGGTTTCTAGTGGTGGAAACTCAAGCCCAATCTTCTTCTTCTCCCCTTTCTTTTTAATATTGAGTTACTATGTGTTTTGGTGCTCACACTTGCACAAGGCATACAAAATCCTCTAATTGCACAAAGTTTCGCCCCAATATGGATGGGCGCCTAACACCTTCCCATCCATGACGAATCCCCGGATCCAGCATCTTTGGTACGCTATCCAGTAGCCTAAATGGAGTCACCTAAAGGGCTTTTCCCAAGTTTTTTCCCTTAAAAAAATTTGGGTGGCGACCCCAAAGATGTTGGATGATGGTTATGAAGATGGTGTAAGGGAAAGGTGAATAGGCCCAAGTGATTTTGGGTCGGGTATTCACACAAGCACATGCAATCGAACATAAAAAGACTTATAAAGTCACCTCAACGACGGTTATCATGTGGAGTTTTCCCCAAGATAGATCCTCCAGCTCCCGAGGTGTTACTCGTGCCTGAATACCGGCACACACAACAATCACAAAACAATACAAACAAAACTGTGCTTGCATGATAATTATATGCTCAACTGAGTAAAACCCGGCCCTAACTATCCAGTTGTGTGATTTCAGGGTCTAGGCCCAAAAAGGTATTCTCTCACCTAAACTCCAAAAGATCAAGTTCTAAGGTTCACCGGGCTTAAGCCCATCTAAGTCCAAAACCGATTCTCGGGCCAAAAGCCCACTTCCTTAAGTCCAAAATTATCCAATTACGAATTTGGGCTTAAAGCCCATTACTTAAGTCCAAAAAATATCCTCAAGTTGAATGTTGGGCCTGGCCCGATTCTTCCAACTCCCTCTCTAAGGTTATTACCCGAGTCCATGGTTACCGTCCTAAGGTTCTACTCACATCAGAAGCATACCGGCAACGACACTCGTTTTTCACACACGGTTTCACTAAAACTCAATTATTCCCGATACAACAACTATGCCCACATTAATTAATACATGCCATGAATGAGAGATTAAATACATGACATCATCGGAAACAATACCAAGAATTGCCGAAGGAAAAACCCGCCTTGCCGGAATCAAGAACCCGAGATGCCGGATTACGGTCACTCTTCGCCGGAACAGTAATCACCCGCCGAAATAGTACTCAAGTTTGCCGGAGAACACACACAAGCAGCCCAGAAACACACTTTTAATAAACTGCCAAACCAGTAATCCAAACACCAATGTTCAATCAACTCAAAGCATCACTAATAAGGACTAACCATTAACGGAGACCAAAATAGGATGCGAAATTCTTACCGAAAATCATAGAATCCGCAGTCGTCTCCACGGATTCAAACCTACACCAGCAGTTCAACCCAAACTCACCACTCCACAACAACATGAGCAAAAACAACATCACTGCCTGGGATGAACACGCGCACTCCGGCTCTAAACCACCACTGTCGGCCGGATCCACCACCTGCAGAGAAACCTCCTCCGGCGAACACCAAAACAACCCGCAGCAGACCCAACCAAGCACCACGGCCTGCAAACCACCCAGCCGACCAACACAAAACCCGAACCACCACAAAACAAAAATCCGATTAAACCATCACCTCTTCTCGTCACTAGAATATAGTGAGGGAAAAGAAGAGGAGAAGGACGGCAGCCTACCTGCGTAAACAACAGTGGCAGCTCGAGCTCCTTCCTCGTGTTTTCCGCCCAGGCGCACCGAGCCCCTCCTCTCCTCGATGCAGCAACACGGCGATGCCGGTGTGAGAAGCGCGTAGCGGCTGCGCGACAAGGAGAAAAAGATGTAGAAAAGGGTGGCGCCTGAGAGCACAGGAGAGAGAGAAAGAGAGAAAGAGGGTTAGGGTGAGGCGACGTCGGGTATGGAGAAGAGAAGGAAGAAAGAAAAGAGAAGAGAAAAGAGAAGAAAGAAAAGAGGGGTTTTAGGGCTTGACCGGTCGGTCCAAAAACGGCGTCATTTAGGACTAAGGCGCGGTCAACCCGCCCTGGTCAACGTCCAATATGCTTGATTTTTTTTTTTCCACTACTGCATCGAAACGACGTAGTTTTGACAAATCTCCACCAAAACTTAAGTTCCAACTCCAACATCTGATTTAATTCCAACGAAGGCTCGATAAAGAAGGAACCCGACGTAAAACTCAATAATTCGAGGTAATTAAATACCCTTAGGTCCAAAACTCCAAAAAACTCTCGAGGGTAAAATTGGAATTAAAAATTTCAAAAATTTCATAAATAAAATTATGAAAAATCGGGGCGTTACAGTTCTACCCCACTTAAGAAAATTTTGTCCACGAAATTACAAGATAAGAATCAAAATAAATGTGGATCCTGCTCCCTCATATGGGCCTCCACCTCCCAAGTAGCCTCATTCGGAGAATGTCGGCTCAACCTAACTCGAACTGTGAAGGCCCTCTCCCCGAGGGACCCACTATATTCAGGTATTGTTACATCACTCCCTCCGCCCGATTAAATCCTTTACCAAGCTGCAGCACTAGGGATTCGAACTCGGGACGTGATGCTTTTTATCCCCTTCTAGGAGAGCACCTTCACCAACTCATCTGCAGATGAGTTGGTGAAGGTGCTCTCCTTGAGGGGGATAAAAAGCATCACGTCCCGAGTTCGAGTCCCTAGTGCTATAGTACGGTAAAGGATTAAATCGGGCGGAGGGGTGCGATGTAACAATATCTGATATGGTGGGTCCCTCGGGGAGAGGGCCTTCACACGAACCATAGGGATAGTACGACTCCTCACCTACCGAACTTCCCGAGCTAAGATCTCAACCGGCTTCTCGATATAAGTCAAATCATCAACAACCTCCAACTCCACAGGTGACACCACATAACTCGGATCAGACCGATAACGCCACAACATCGAGACATGGAATACATCATGTATGCGAGACAGCTCCTCCGGTAAAGCCAATCTATAAGCCAGTGGACCAATCCGTTCCACGATCTCATAGGGACCGATATAACGAGGGCTCAACTTGCCCTTCCTCATATACCGGATAACACCTCTCCAGAGAGCAACACGAAGGAAAACTCGGTCACCTACACTATACTCCATCTCCCGACGATGCTTATAAGCATAACTCTTCTGTCGGTCCTGAGGAGCTCTCATGCTTCAATCTAATCCACAGTCTCCTAGACAAGATCTGGACCAATCACCTGTCTCAGACCTTCCTCATCCCAACAGATCAGACTACAGCACTTCCAGCCATACAAAGCCTCGTAAGGCACCATGCCAATACTAGAATGATAACCGTTGTTGTAGGCAAACTCCACCAACGACAACTGCTCGTCCCAAGAACCACTGAAGTTGAGCACATAGGCTCGAAGCATGTCCTCCAGAGTCTGTATAGTTCTCTCCGACTGTCCATCGGTCTGCGGATGGAATGCAGTACTGAAGTTTAGTTTAGTACCCAAAGCTGACTGTAAACTCTTCCAAAAGTGGGAAGTGAACCTTGGATCTCTGTCCGACACAATGGATAGTGGAACTCCATGTAGACGGACAATGCCCGAAACATACAACCTCGCAGCTTATCCATTGTATCCGTCTGCTGAATCGGATGGAAATGAGCTGACTTGGTCAACCTATCAACAATGACCCAGAAGGCATCATGTCGACCCCGGGTCCTCGGTAACCCGATCACAAAGTCCATAGTGACATGCTCCCACTTCCACTGCAGAATAGTCAAAGACCTTTACTTGCCGGCAGGAGCCAGATGCTCGGCTTTCACCTTCTGACAAGTTATACAACGAGCCACAAACTCCACAACATCCTTCTTCATCCTAGGCCACCAATAATGACTCTTCAAGTTCTGGTACATTTTGGCGCTACCCGGATGCATAGCATATGGCGCATTATGCGCTTCATCCATGATCCATCTTCTCATATCATCCACATCCGAAACACATAACCGATCACTGATCATCAAAGCACTATCCTCTCGGACATAGAAACTAGAACTCTCTCCTCCGAGAGTCTTGTCTCGCAACTTTGCTAGATGAGGATCACCAAACTGCAACTCAATGATCTTATCCCGCAAGGTCGGCCGGATGCTCAAACTGGCTAGCAACGTCCTGGTGGCATCTACCTCCAACTGTGCATCCAAAGACCTCAGCTCCACCAAAGAAGACAAAGCATAAGACACCAGATCCTTTTCTGCAGAAGCAACTCTCTTCCGGCTCAATGCATCTACAACCACATTGGCCTTGCCCGGATGGTACTCGATAGGGTTCAATACATTTTACCTCCCTGATCTTTTGGTCAAACTTAACTTACCCCCTAAAGAAAAAAACCGGAATTTAACCCCCTCAACTTTAATATGCTCGGTTTAAACACCTACGGTTGGACCAATTTCGACTCCGTTAACAGAGATGACGGAGCATGCGGATTTTTGACACGTGGATTGTTTAAAACCGTTGATTTGTGCCCCCATTTCTTATTTCTTATTTCTTATTTTTTCTTTTTCTTCTCCAGCTGACTTTCCTTTTTTCTTCTTCTTTTCTTTTCTTTTTTTTCTTTTTTTTCTTTTTTTTTCTCCTTCTCTACCCCGACTTTTATTGTTTTCTTTTTCTTTCTTCCTTTTTCTTCGAATTTCTTTTTCTTCTTCCTTTTTATTGTTCTTCTTTTCTTCCCTCCTCCTCCCCCACGCCGCCCATATCTCCATCCCCACCTACACTCCATCACCTCTCCCTCCTTCCCTCACTGTCTCCCCCCTCCGATCCCCTTCTTACTCCCTCACCTCCTCCCTCTCCCCTTTCCTCACTGCATCCGCCGCACCCAAAACCCCTCCCAGCCAAGTTAGGTTTTGATTTGGTTTTTGAATTTTAGCTTTTGGATTTGGTTTTTGAGTTTGCAAAATTTTTCCGGTGGTTGCAATTGTTGTGGAGGAGGAGGACAAGAAGGTAGAGAAGGAGGAAGGGGGTTGGGGTGGTTGTGATGTTGGTGATGGTGGTGGCAGTAGGTGGTGTTGGGTGGCACCGGAGAGGATGAACGGCAGAAAAAAAAAAAAAGGTTTTGGGTTTGGTGGCTCTTGCTTTCACCGAGTTCAGAAGGATGGGGCTTCGGAGTGGGATAGGAAACAAGAAAAAAAAAATGTTTGTATAATTGTGACAGTGAGAACTCCTTCTCCATGGCAGCCTTGACCCCATCCATCTTCACATTCTTCGGGAGCCTAGCCCTCCTCATGAACTTGCCGCTGCTGCCGATGATGCTGCGACCGAGGAAGGGAAAGGAAAGTCGTTGAAGGGATCCCATATGTAAAGGGAGAATGGGTCAAAGACGTTGCTGCTTCTGTTGCCGAAGAAGCTTGGAATCAGTGACATCTTCATTTTGTTTTTCTTCTTTGTAATTTGGGTTTGGTTTGTATGAGTTGTTGAAGGATGTACTGATAGCAGTTGAAGGCAAAGCTCGATTTGATGTTGAAATCTGTATGTGGTGGATTGATAAGGAGGAGGATGAGGGCATTTGTATAATCGTGGTTCTCAATGAATTCTTTTTTGCTTTTTTTTTTTTTAAAAAAAAGTTTCTGTTGAGTATTTTTTTTGTCTTTTAATGTAAAATAAAAAATAATTTTCGGTTGAGTGGAATTTGTTTTGTGACAAAAATTAATTTTTATTGAGTAGAATTATTTTTTGTAAAAATGATATTTTTTTCTTGAATATAGATTCTTTTTATCTCTTTTTGTAAGAAAATAATTTTTGTTGAGTAGGATTCTTTTTAACCTTTTATTGGTAAAAGGCATAATTTTTTTTTGAGTAAAAATTTTTTTTGCCATTTTTTGTAAAAAAAATTTGTTGAGTAAATTTTTTCAGTCATTTTTTGTAAAATAAATAATTTTTTGTTGAGTAAAATTGTTTTTTTCTTTTTCTGTAAATAAAAATAATTTTTGTTGAGTAGAACTCTTTTTAATCTTTTTTTTGTTAAAAATTATTTTTCTTTTACATTGGATTCTTTTTCACCTTTTTTTGTTGAATATAAATCCTTTTGACCTCTTTTTGCAAAAAAAAATATTTTTTTTGAGTAGAATTTCTTTTAGCCTTTTTTGGTAAAAAGGATAATTCTTTGTTGAGCATAATTCTTTTTGGCCATTTTTTGTGAAAAAAATAATTTTTAGTTGAGTAAAATTCTTTTTTGGCTTTTTTATAAAATAAATAATTTTTTGTTAAGTAAAATTTATTTTTTGCTTTTTTGTGAAAAAAATTGTTAAGTAGAATTATTTTTTTGATCTTTTTACAAAAAAATAATTTTGTTGAGTAGAACTCTTTTTTGCCTATTTTTGTAAAAAAATAATTTTTTATTGAGTAGAATTCTTTTTTGTATTAAGAAAAACAATTTTGGTGAGTAGGACTCTTTTTAGTCTTTTTTTGTCTTTTTTTGTTAATTAAATATTTTCCTTTTAGATAGATTTCTTTCTTACCTTTTTGTTAAAAAATAATTTTTTGTTGGGGGAAGAGTTTTTTGGCAAAAAATAATTTATTATTGAATAATATTTTTGCAAAATTATTTTTAGCCTTTGTGTAAAAGAAAAATCAATTTTTTTGCCATCACCGTCAGGTGGCTAGAATTTTGCCACGTGTCACCTATTTATGCATTCCGTTAAAATCAGTTAACGGGACTTAAACCAACTAACGGAAATGAGTTTAATTGCAAAATAGTAAAGTTGAGGGGTTAAATTCCGGTTTTTTTTCTTTAGGGGGTAAGTTAAGTTTGACCAAAAGAACAGGGGGTAAAATGTATTGAACCCGTACTCGATAGTACAATCATAATCCTTCAGAAGCTCAATCCAGCATCTCTGCCTCATGTTAAGCTCCCTTTGGGTCATGATGTACTTCAAACTCTTGTGATATGTGAAAATCCGACACTTCTCACCGTACAGATGGTGTCTCCAGATTTTCAAAGCAAAGACCATAGCAGCTAACTCCAGATCATGGGTCGGACAGTTTTTCTCAAGAGTTCTCAACTGCCTGAAAGCATAAGCAATCACCCGACCCTCCTGCATCAAAACACATCCCAAGCCCAAACTAGAAGCATCACTGAACACCATGTACTCCACTCCGGGTCTCGGAACAATCAAAACCGGTGCAGAAGTCAACCGACTCTTTAGCTCCTCAAAACTCTTCTGACAACGATCATCCCAAACAAAGGTATAGTTTTTCCTCAACAACTTTGTCATGGGACCCGCTATCAGGGAAAAACCCTCAATGAACCTCCGATAATAACCAGCAAGTCCAAGAAAACTTCGTATCTCAGGTACATCCTTCGGTGGTTCCCAATCTATGACTGCCTTAATCTTGGCCGGGTCCACCTTAATGCCCTCACTGGACACAACATGACCAAGAAACGCGACCTCATCCAACCAAAACTCACACTTGCTGAGCTTGGCATAAAGCTGTTCTTCTCTCAGCCTCCGTAGAACCTGTCTCAAGTGGTCCTCATGTTCGGCCTTACTCCTCGAGTAGACCAGGATATCATCGATGAACACTACCACAAACTGGTCTAGAAATTCATGGAAGACCTGTTACATCATACATGAACACTGCCGGTGCATTCGTCAGCCCAAACGGAACAACCACAAACTCATAACGACCATACCGAGTGCGGAATGCAGTCTTCGGTATGTCTTGCTCTGTAATCCAAACCTGATGGTAACTAGATCGCAAGTCAATCTTCGAGAATACAGACGCACCCTGCAACTGATCGAACAAGTCATCGTTCCTAGGCAAAGGATACTTGTTCTTCACAGTCACCTTGTTCAACTATCTATAGTCCACACACATCCGCATACTGCCATCTTTCTTCTTCACAAACAAGACCGGGGCACCCCAAGGTGAGATGCTCGGTCTAATGAAACCCTTATCCAACAACTCTTCCAGTTGTTTCTTCAACTCCTGAAGTTCTGTCGAAGCCATTCTATAGGGCGGTATAGAAATAGGTGAAACTCCCGGTATCAAATCAACTGTATCCTCCAGCTCCCGCTCCAGAGCCAACCCAGGTAGATCATCAGGAAACACATCGGGAAACTCCCGAATAATCGATATATCCTCCATTCCCGGCACTGGTACTGAAGAATCAACCACATGAGCTAGAAAAGCAACCCTCTCGGATCATCCTGAAAGCTTGGATGGCCGAGATGCAACACGCCGATAGGGCTATTCGCTCTCCAACGAACACCAATCTTCGCCCCAACAAAGAAGATAAAGAGACTTTCATGGCCCGACAATCAACTACTGCCTGGTGTCTGGACAACCAATCCATGCCTAAGATAACATCAAACCCTCCCAAGTCCATGACAGCAAGATCAGAAGGGAAACGCTCACTATCATACTGTATCGATACATCTCTACAAACTCGATCGACAACTACTATATCACCTGTGGGTAAACGGACTCTTAGGGGTCTACTAAGGTTATCATCCTCTATGTTATGTGTGGTTGTGAATGCACGTGATACAAAATAGTGTGTTGAGCCTGGATCTACTAAAGCATGTGCATACTGACCGAAAACCATAAATGTACCTGCTATAACCTCTGGGGCATCAGTAGCCTCCTCCCGGGTGATGGCATAAACCCTAGGAGCTGCAGCAGACTGAGTCGCACCCCCGCGGCTCGAAGCTCCATAACCCCCACGACCTCGTCTCTGCTGTCCGCCACCCCTGTTCGGACCAGAAGGAGCAGCACCACTGGCCACAGAACTCTGTACTGTATACTAGGAACCACTGCCAGCACTATCTTTAATCCACTTGTAACATGCTTACTTCTGGTGTCTCGGCTTATTGCAATACCAGCATGTACCCGAAAATCATGCCGAGGAACCCCGTCCCTGAGATCCAGACTGATAGGACCGTCCTCTTGAAGATCTGCCAGGTCCACCCTAATAGTTCTGCCCTCGGGACTTCTTCGAACCTCGGTAAGAAGAACCGTGTCCACCAGAATAGTCTGCATCTCCGGCATCAGAGTACTATCTCTTCTGTCCAGAAACAGATGACTGCTTCCTCTGCTATGCTGCCCGAGCCTCCTGTCAAATCAATTGCACCCTCTTAGCATCTAAAGTAGCCTCACAAACTGCCTCCCAAGTCTTGCGCCCGCCACCAGCCACGGCTAACGCCAACTCTGTACGTAAGCCGTTAACAAACCGCCTACACTTAGTCACCTCATCGGGCACAAACTCCTTGGCGTAAGAGAGAAGGATAATGAATCGGATCCTGAATGTTGACACCGACTCATCTAGCCCCTGCTTCACCTCAAGAAACTGCTTTTTCTGCTCCTCTAAGAAACCAACAGTGAGAAACTCTTTGTAGAATTTCTCTTTGAAGTCTTCCCATGGTATCTCCACACGCCTCGGTAGGTTCTCAACATGTCCACGCCACCATGTCAATGCATAACCCGTGAATTTGTGTGCAGCAAACCATGCCCAGTGCCCAGGCAGACACACGAACTTCTCCAGGACATTCTCCACCTGACAGAACCAATCATCGGAGTCCTTTGCACTGACTTTTTCACCCAAAAACTCCCTAACTGCTGACTTGTCCATATGTTTGTAACCACTCTCCATACCACCTACCACAGCAGGTGCAACCGGTTGAGCACCCTGCTGCTGTTGCTAAAACTGCTGGAACTGTTGCCACTGCAAGAAAGCCTGATACTGCTGGAACGCTGGGTCCACAACAGGTGGTACGGGTGGCACTACAATGTGTGCCAGGGCTCCTTCAGCATCATTCCCTGCTGTATTATCGTTTCCATATCCAATGGGAACCTACATCACCAACACGTTGTCGGAGACATGGGTAGCGGCGTCATCCTCAGCATTGTGCTGCCCCTAGTGATCTATATCGACGCCTATATGAATGCAAATGGGTCAAAAACACTTTTAAAGTTATAAATCAAGAAACAGGCTTAAACACAAAAATCACTTTTGAAAACTAAGTTTAAAACACTTTTAAAATCAAGGAACTGAAGCCTGCTCCGCTACCAAGCAGAAACGCCCGTATCCCAGTTTTACAATAAAATAATTAAATAATAAGAATTTACCAAAATGCCCCTGAAACCCGGGAAACGTAAACCAATGCCAAAACATTATCCATAAACCTTATTAAACTGAGATGTCATAAAAGAACAGAAATAAACCGGCTTATCAAGCCATAAATCAAACCCGGCAAATCCGCCGAAACAACATCATGTATCAAATCCCGGCAAACTGTCAACAATGTAATAAAAACAAGGACGAAATCTCAACAAGTTTCTATACAGTGGAAGATGAAAATAAAATAAAATCAAGAGAAGAAAATGTTATGCATGTCGGCTCGATGGATCCAGTCGGGAGAAGAAGCACAGCTACCTGCTGGGATATCCTCGTCCGTACTCCGGGAAGGAAAAAGAAAGCGGCACGCTAACTGAGGGTCTGAAAAACAATGGTGGCGATAATGTGAGTCGCCTACTCAGTGAGCAGTATAGATCTAGTTATGCAGGTGTGCAAAGCAAGCTCAAAAGGTGTGTAGAGGAACAAGCACTAGTAAGCAAATACACAATAATCAGTACTAACATGCCAACAACATATAAACAGATAGTTTATGGTTCACATCTGATTGTGTTTTGTTATTATTATTATATTTATTATTCAGGGCTCCCTACTGTGTGCGTCGAGCTCGGTTCCGTCTCACGAGATAACCAGGGCGTAAGCCCAATATAACCAGGCAATAAGCCCAAATACAATCACAGAGAGAGAGAGACAGAGAGAAAAAGGGAGGTAGAAAGGGGGAGGTAGAAGGTGGGAGGTAGAACCGGTCATCACAGACCCATATCCTAAACCGCATATACCATACTATCCCGCATGCAATCCCGAGGGGTATCACTTCCCGCTCGAACCAACCGGTCAAAAGCCCACAGTAGTATATCTTTTTATTGTGTATTATTCTTATTCATACTTAAGGATTCATGTGTGCCATAAGTTATGATTTATCAGGGTTGTGAGAATTATCCTCTTAATCAAGCATCCGGGTTTCCAACCCACAGTACATCACACAGACGACCCAAAATCATACCACATGTTATATCTCATAACAATTAAAACAATTCATGCTCATCCGACAAATAGTAACACACAGGCACACAGTACAGATCATGGCATGTTAGCAAACAAGCCATGAAACTCAGACAAACGAAACCAACAGGCACATGCAAACAAATATAAAAAGACTTATAAAGTCACCTTAACGACGGTTATCCTGTGGAGCTTTCCCCAAGACAGATCCTCCAGCTCCTGAGGTGTTACCCGTGCCTGAATACCGGCATACACAATAATCACAAAACAATACAAACAAAACCGTGCATGCATGATAGTTATATGCTCAACTGAGTAAAACCCGACCCTAACTATCCAGTTATGTGATTTCAGGGTCTAGGCCCAAAAAGGTATTCTCTCACTTAAACTCCAAAAGATCAAGTCCTAAGGTTCACCGAGCTTAAGCCCTTCTAAGTCCAAAACCGATTCTCGGGCCAAAAGCCCACTACCTTAAGTCCACAATTATCTAATTACGAATTTGGGCTTAAAGCCCATTACTTAAGTCCAAAAGATATCCTCAAGTTGAATGTCCCGCTTTACGGTTATTACCCAAGTCCATGGTTACCACACTCATCTCCCACACACGGTTTCACTTAAACTTAATTATTCCCGATACAACAACTATGCCCACATTAATTAATACATGCCATGAATGAGAGACAAAATACATGACATCATCGGAAACAATACCAAGAATTGCTGAAGGAAAAACCCGCCTTGCCGGAATCAAGAACCTGAGACGCCGGATTCCGGTCACTCTTCGCCGGAACAGTAATCACCCGCCAAAATAGTACTCAAGTTTGCTGGAGAACACACACAAGCAGTCTAGAAACACACTTTCAATAAACTGCCAAACTAGTAATCCAAACACCAATGTTCAATCAACTCAAAGCATCACTAATAAGGATTAACCACGAACGAAGACCAAAATAGGATGCAAAATTCATAACGAAAATCACAGAATCTAGAGTCGTCTCCATGGATTCAAACCCACACCAACAGTTCAACCCGAACTCACCACTCCACAACAACCCGAGCAAAAACAACACCATTGCCTGGGATGAACACGCGCACTCCGGCTCTAAACCACCACTGCCGGCCAGATCCACCACCTGCAGAGAAACCTGCTCCGGCGAACACCAAAACAACCCGCAGCAGACCCAACCAAGCACCATGGCCTGCAAATCACCCAGCCAACCAACACAAAACCCGAACCACACAATACAAAAATCAGATTAAACCAAACCCTCTTCGCGTCACCAGAATAAAGTGAGGGAAAAGAAGAAGAGAAGGACGGCGGCCTACCTGCGTAAACAACAGCGGCAGCTCGAGCTCCTTCCTCGTGTTTTCTGCCAAGGCGCACCGAGCCCCTCCTCTCCTCAATGTAGCAACACGAAGATGCCGGTTTGAGAAGCGCGTAGCGGCTGCACGACAAGGAGAAGAAGATGAAGAAAAGGGTGGCGGCAGCGGCTTGAGAGCACACGAGAGAGAGAAAGAGGGTTAGGGTGACGCGCCGTCGGGTGTGGAAAAGAGAAGGAAGAAAGAAAAGAGAAGAGAAAAGAGAAGAAAAAAAGAGGGGTTTTAGGGCTTGACCGGCAGGTCCAAAAACGGCGTCGTCTTGGACTAAGGCGCGGTCAACCCGCCCTGGTCAACGTTCCCTATGCTTTTTTTTCTTCTTTTTTTTTTTCCTCTACTGCTTCAAAACGATGTAGTTTTGACAAATCTCCACCAAAACTTAAGTTCCGACTCCAACATCTGATTTAGTTCCAACTAAGGCTCGATAAAGAAGGAACCCGACATAAAACTTAATAATTCGAGGTAATTAAATACCCTTAGGTCCAAAACTCCGAAAAACTCTCGAGGGTAAAATTGGAATTAAAAATTTCAAAAATTCCAAAAATAAAATTATGAAAAATCGGGGCGTTACTTCTTTTCTCAAGTTAGAATCTCTTGAATGGCTAGGTTGATTTGCTGTGAGGCTTCAATCCTCTATTTATAGATTCTAAGGATGGGGAGGAGTGTCTTTCAACGGGTAGATTGCTTCCAGGTGGCGCACAAGTTGACTTCCTTCTTCATTTAAGAACTGTCAACATTTGGCTGTTGGCTGAACCATAACTGGTAATTACTTGGGCAGATATTGTTCTTCAATCTTCAAAAAAAATTCTCCAAAAATAGAAATGAGGACCACCAGCTCTTTGATGGCATGAAAGAGAGTGTGAGGACCACTTTTCTGACCGTTAGTTGACTCTTGGAGACCAAGTAAATGCGTTGTTTTAATTGCACCAAAGTCAGTTACTTTTCGGGACCACTTCTCCAACTGCCCAGACAGTGACGTTTCGGTTCGACGGAAAAGCCATGCTGAAGCTAAATCTTCACGGTATTTGGTTTCTGCCAGAAACCAAATTTTCTACAAATGCTTAAAACACACAAGGGCTTTCCATACTGTTTGTTAATCATCAAAATAATAATATAACCATTGAATAATCATCAGAAACATACTAAACAAGATTAGTCTTAATTAATTACTTAATTAAGCACTTAACATATGTTTAGGCTAACAGAAATATGGTTTCTGATAAATCATATCGCAAAAACACGCCAGATAAATTTTGTTGCAACCATATCTGGGAGCTGTCACTTTCAACTTTTCTAGTAAGTTGCGTGTGGTCCTTCAAGATTTAAAACCCACTTCCCATGGCTTGAATTGGTAAAGAAGTAAGAGGGAGGACTTTATGGAAGTGGAGATGACTTTATCACCCAACTCCTGCTCAACTCAAGATGGTGGTCCAAACTTTCCATTTTTTGTAATACTTTGCAACCAAGGAGTAGACAAGGCGCAATGGTTCTAATTTAGAGCAATAATGAACTGTAGTCAACTAGGAGTCCAAAGAGCCGTTGCAACTACTTTCCCCCCAACTCAGATTCTATAAAGAGGGTCCATAAAACACCTCAAAACTCATCCCAGTCATTGTGCAAAATCTGAGTTCATACTTGTGCTTACAATTTTGGTTTCAAGATTTGATTTTTCTGCCTACATTGCAGAACACATTCAAAGGGTAGTTTGTAAGCAAATCTTGGTTTAGATTTGTTGGGAACTCAAGTCTAGGATTAGATTTGAGGATAGGTTAGAGCTTAGCTTGTGAAAAGCTTGTAAAGGTTTGAGCTTAGCCTAGAAAAGCTTGTGTTTGTAAAGGTTAAGGTTGAACCCACAAAAAGCTAAGCATAGTGAGTGTTTGAAATCCTAAAGGAAGGAACCTTTATGTAGTGGAGTTCCTGGTGAGGGGGAACTACTCTAAATTGCTTGTGTTCACTTTCTCTTTCTCCCCTTACTTGCGTTCTTGCTTCAAAACACTCACCAAGTGTTACCCGGATTTGGTTTCACAAAAACTAGATCTTGTCTGTCCGAAAAAGTTCAAAGCCTAATTCACCCCTCCCCTCTTAGGCACTTTTGGGCCTACATATAGTTGTTATCAGCATTGTTTTTTGGTTTATCACCTTTTTTTATAAGAGTATAATTATTACCAATATTATTTTTTTGAAAGGATAATATATATAAAAATCAAACTTTTGGATAATTATAGTTGTCCATATGTCAAATTATAGTTGATTAAAACTATACGTAAAACTCTCCACATGGCAATATAAGAATACCCAAAAAATCCTATGTGTCAACACTCTTTGAGGTAACAGATTTATATATATACTGGCTCACTTCTCATGGGTTCCACGAGCCTGTTTATGACTTAATCTTTTTTTAAAAATTAACCATTTTAACTATTAATTTTCGGCATTTGCTATGTAATATAAAAAGAAATACTTGCACATAATTTGTTCTCAAATTATACATTTTTTATCCATTTTTTTCCAATAGATCAGGAAAAAATAAAAAAATTATTAAAATAAAAATTAGAGTAAAAATTAGAAAAATAAATAAAGTAAACTATTTAATAATAATATAAATAAAAACTAAATTTGCAAACTTAAACATGCATCATTGATCCCTACGACAAAAAATATATATTCATCTGTTGGCCCAAAAGTACCTAAGAAGGGGTGGTGAATTTGGCTTTAAGCTTTTTCGGATAAAAAGATTTGGTTTTTGTTATACCAAATCTTCTAAGCACTTAGCGAGTATGTGAAGCAAGAAAGCGTGCAGAGTGAGTAAGAGAGATTGAACACAAATGATTTAGAGTGGTTCCCCCTCACCAGGTACTCCACTACCTAAAGGTTTCTCCCTTTAGGATTTCAAACTCTCACTATCCTTAGGTTTTTGTGGGTTAAACCTTAACCTTTAGAAACATAAGTTTGTCTATGCTAAGCTCAAAATTTTACAAGCTTTTCAGAGGATAAGCTCCTCAAATCTAATTCTAGACTTAAGTACCCAACAAATCTAATCCACGACTTGCTTACAAATTGCCCTTTGAATGTGCTTTACAAAGTACACAGAAAAACAATATTAAAAACCACAATTTCTAGCACAAGTCTATACTCAGATTTTTGCACAATAGCTGGGATAAATCTTCAGAGGTGTAGTGGACCACTTTTATAGAATCTGAGTATGGGGGAATGCAGCTGCAATGGATCTTTGTACTCCTAGTTGACTTCAGTTCATTAAATCTTCAGCTTGGTAGCGTTACACCATGTCAACTCCTTGGTTGCAAAGAATTGCAAAATCTGGAAAGTTTGGACCACCTTCTTGAGTTGAGTAGGGGTTAGGTGGGAAACTCTTATGTACTTCAATAATGTCTTTCCTCTTACTTGTTCATCAGTTCAGACCGTTGGAAGTGGGTTTAATTGCTTAGAGGACCACACGCAACTTGCACAAAATGTTGAAAGTGACAGCTTGCAGATATGTTTGCAACAAAAACCATCTGGCGTATTTTAGAGATATGGTTTTAGTAAAAACCATGATTCCTCCTGTAAACTAAAATCAACACATGGAAGACTAAAAGCACACTTGTAATTTTTTAGCCATCTAAACAATTCATGACCCATAACAAAATATAGTTCATCCACTAATCATCGTTAGAAAGTGATTAATCCAAATTTTTTGTCAACAATCTCCCCCTTTTTTATGATGACAAATCCGTCTTGATTTCATTTAAAACAAGGGTTAAAAATATTTCCTTACAATTTCAAAAGCTCCCTCTTTCAAAAATATTTTTATAATTCAACGTGGATAAGTTTTTGAACAATTTAAGGCATTCCCTGTGAATTTTATCTTGGCATACTTAGTCAAGAATCTCCCCCTTTGGTTTCTGATTTCTGCATAAGAGATCAGTCGAATGTATAGAGAAATACGAAGTAACGCAGCATTCACCATAATTATATTTGGTTTTTAACAGAAACAAAATCGCAGTATTAAGTGTGGTTTTTTATAGAAGCTAGATTTCCTTGTAGTAATAAGTGTGGTTTTTTATAGAAACCAGATTTCCTGTTTCCACACTTCCTGCACAAAAACTCAATTGGTTTTGGCTACAACCATATCGTTCATAACAACATCATCAACTGATGTTTCCACACATCATATTTCCTGCATAATAAATCAACAACACAATTTCTCCCCCTTTTGGCATCAGCAGAAAAAGTACACAAGTATTAGACCAAAGATCATGCAAAATAATATCCAAACTGTCATGCTCCCGCTTAAGCATGACCGGCCAGGTACCATGTGCACCCACATCGTGCCACAAGGCACCCCAAGGCCTATAACAACCCTACAGAAGTTTGTCGCCTCTACTTAGCGGGTTAGTAACGAAAACTTATGCGCAACATAAACGGAAGCAAAACCAACATAGCAAAGGCAACCAATAGATACTAATTGTATCAAACTCCATATCCACTAAAGTTATAGAATTCTTGTTACAAGGGGCACTAACTCATACATCCCAAAACATAACCTCTTTAGTATATAAATAATACAATATAATAATTGGATGAGACTGACTCGGCTATACACATCAACCTAATGCCCGTACTCTCATTCGCGCCTGCAAGACAAGGGGTGAAATGGGGGGTGAGTATAAAACTCAGTAAGTAAATGTGCACACAAGCAGTAACCATAGAAAGCATGCAATGCTCAACAAACATGCATCTAATCAGCAAGGTATCCAGTCCTCTATGATCAGGCCCACGGGTAAGCCAAGTGATGTACTCTGGGCCTCCTTGCATGACTTGGCAGCCATGCACAAATACACAATCATATCTCATAGCCCCACATACGAGGCATTACCGAATTAGCCCACAATGTGCATATGGCTTGCTACTGAGGCACACACAGCGCCCTTCGTAGCACCACCCATTGGCCAAGCGGATCCCACACCGCAATGACCCAACCTGTCAACAATACCAAGCGGGAAATATCCTCTGCCAGGTTCCATAACCTATCATGTGGTGCACATCACTAGTTCCCACCAATCTCACGGTACGTACAAGCCCCGCTTGCACTACCCACATGATCCATTGGCCAACGATCTCCATGAATGCAATGATGCACAGCCCCTTGCGCACAATAAACAAGCCAACCATAGGCAAATAACCATTACAGAATGCACCATAGGTGCCAACAGTAAGCAAACCAAGCAAATGGCCATCTGCCCAGCAAGCATACATTAGCAACTATCACAAGTACGCATCACCTTCTTACTTAGCAATTTGCACAAGATTGCCAATCATTCCTTCCCTTTGGAGCCTTTGGGCATCCTGGGATCATAGAGCCCTATTACACACATGTAAATACACATTATAATCTAATCACAACAAGCATAGCATGTAAACCACAACTAAAAGCCACAACACTTATCTTTCCTTATTGTGTGCAGAAGCTGCCCTGCACAGGAAGGAACTTCAACTCGAAATACAAAGCTCTTAATGGCAGAACCAGCTTTGGGCCTCAACATAATAGTTGTAGCCCTACCTCGTATCTTTCCAGAGCCATCAAGAACACAAAACGCTGAGGTCTTTAGCTCCAGATATGCCTTCAACACCGTGAATGGGTCAAGCAGGAGCACTGCTGCAGACCAGTCCTATTTGAGAGAGCATAACTCGCACTAAATTCTACCAAATCGATGCCATATGAAAGCTATGGATGATAGCTAATTATAGACTTTGGTTTCACTCAATTATATCCATTGATTTGGCCGGAATCCTCATTTTAGTGAGGAAAGGTCATTCTACCCGAGAGCAGAACCACCCAAGCCTCACCTCTCCTCACCTCCTCTTTTCCTCTCTTTCTCCACTCTCTTTTCTCTCCAACTCCTAACCACAAAATTGGAAGATAAGAGTGAGGGAGAGGTGCTTGCTTTCACCTCTAAAGGCCTGCCCAAGTAGGTGAGTCACCACCCCACTTGCCACCTTTTTAGGTGCCACATGCACCAAAACGCCACCTCATGCTTATTTTCGACCAATTGGCTCGTGACATCCGACCTACTAGCTTGCACACCAAAGAACTCCAGCAGCATATTTCTGAGCCACATGTCTAACTCTGATTGGTAGGTTTGGCCAATCACGATTTTTCACACCATCAGGTCCAATTGTGCAACGACGGGCACCCTGGTGCCCCCATTGCGCACCATTCCGTGCCAACTCGAGCCAACGGGTATTGCCTTTGAGCAATTATGCCTTCAATGCACTAATTTCACCTAAGAAACACATTAGGAACACTAACCAGCATATGTCGACCAATTAAATTGATAGCGCTCTTGGTACCTCAAAGTTGTCCAACCCGTGCCTTACCACTTTTCCGCACATAGTCGTGCACACTAGGCCAAGTCCGTGAGCACTATAAGCCATATTCTACGTCTAGAACCATCTCCCATCTTATAGGCATGACACTAAGCTCCATGGTATGTACGGGGTGTCACACAAACATTCAACAAAGCAATATCCAAACATTCAAACATAATATCCAGAAATATAGAGAATATTTGAGGAAAAAAAAAACCGAAATAAGAACTAGAATATAGAACCAAAGAGCAGAACGAAGTAGTAGAACCATGATGGATGTAATGCATGAATTCTAAAAGCATTAGATCGATAAAGGCTTCATTCATCATCAGAAAAGGCTGGAGGAGGCAAACTGGAAAGAACTTTCTCAAACTGTTCCATCATATCTGCCTTCAGATCCTTTGCCTCATCACGAAGTTCTTTAAAATCAGATTCCAAAAGACCAACATGAGTGGCAAGATTATTCAGCTGAGTTTCCTTAGCACTTGCTCTAGCTCAAATCACCTCATATTGACCCTTTGAGTTAAGCTTGATACTCATTTTAGACAGGGTCAACCGGTTAATTGGTAGAATGCTCATAAGAGTGGGTGATTTAAATGATTTCACACCAAAGCTTCTAGCAATTAGTGTGATCAGCTACCCATGACTCGTTGATTTATACAGGGCAATGTGATGCAGCTTCTGATATGCCCAACAAATAGGACTCTTGTACATTAGGCAAGCAGTCAGCTGTGAATACCCGACCCAAAATCACTTGGGCCTATTCACCTATTCCTTACACCTTCTTCATAACCGTCATCCAACATTTTTGGAGTTGCCACCCAAGTTTTATTAAAGGACAAAACTCGGGAAAAACCTTCATATGACTCCGTTTAGGCGACTAGATAGCGAACCAAAGATGCTAGACCCGGGGATTCGTCATGGATGGGAAGGTGTTAGGCACCCATCCATGTTGGAGCGAAACCTTGTGCAATTGAAAGATTTTGTATGCCCTGTGCAAGTGTGCAAGTGTGAACAACGAAACACATAATAACTAAAACTAAAAGAAAGGGGAGAAGAAGAAGATTGGGCTTAAAGTTTCCACCACTAGAAACCACCTACGTACCCCGGCGACCGGGTTCAAAGCCCACGTAGTTCTTGACATGGCATCACAACAGTCACATCGTCATAAACATCAACATCTCAAAAGCAATCGGTCAAGCAAAAAGGGATTAGGATTACCTCTTGTAGCCCTCCTCTAGCTCCTTAGTTTGGGTTGTGTCTTCCACACAATTTCCTCCCACTCCTTAACTCAATCTTGGAGTTCTTCTTGATCTACCTCTTGCTGCCTTCAATGGTTGGTATTACCCACGAAATTCCACCAGAGTTTTGCCTATAGAACTATTTCTTAAGCTTGGAGAAGTAGAGTTTCTCCAAGCTCCAAAGATTATCAAGAGTGTGTGTGTAATAGAATGTGTGTCCCTTGAAACGTGAATAGGGTGTCCTATTTATAGTGTTCTGGGTGAGTGCAGGGGCGTGGACCTCTTAATGATGAAGATCTCGGCTGAAAATCTAAAAACCGTGTAGAATCAAATTAGGAATGAAAATCGGCAAAAAAAATCAGTTTCTGGGTGCCCATGTCCGCCAGGACCTGGCGGTCATCCCGAGATGGCAGCCCGGCACCTTCGGTTTCACGCGTTTTTTCTTTTTTTTAGCCCCCAATCCCCCAAATTTCTCCCTGATTTGATTCTACCGCGTAATTAACCCCTAATTAACCCAGAATCACTCCATTACTTGATGATTACTCCTTTAAATCATTCCATAACTAATTGATTACACATTAACACCCATTCAAGCCAAAATCATACCAAAAATACAAAATCTAATTAAATGATGATTTAACCCTGATTTTCCACGAAAATCAGATCTAAAATTAACCTGCAAGAAATGTGTTAATGGGCTAACCAAACTCTGGAGGATTCATTAACTTGGGCCCTTTAACCCATCCTCAACCGAAAGATAAATCATCTAATTAAAATTGGATTAAAGATAGATAAAAGGCCCAAGTAATGAAATAAACCTTTTTACATATGTTTACCCCAAGATTAAATCATCTCATTAATCCTAGCATTCCAATATACAGGGGCTCAAATCACCAAAATGTATTATTTCCACTAAAATAAATTCTTGACGTGCCTTACTCCTAGGACCAAATCATCTCATTAATCCTAAGTTCCAACAGCTATGTAAGGCCCTGTTTTTTATAAAATTAATGTGTGTTGTCTTGGGCATTCAAGGTGATGTAAGCCCCAACTATTGTTGATGAGTCGAGATGTGAGTTTGGGCATTCCAGGAGATGTAAGCCCCAACTTTTGTTTTTTGATGCGATGAGTTTGGGGCATTCTTGGTAGAGCGAGTCGTAAGGCCTAAACCTTTTTTTGTGATGTGATGCCAGGGGCATGCTACCCCATGATTTGAATTGTATAATTTTTGGGGCAGGCTACCCCATTAGAGTTAATGTCTGATTCTAAGGGCATAGCTGCCCCAGTTTTTCCGAACTTGAATATGGGGCATAGGTGCCCTAATTTTGAAAGTTGAATAAAAGGCATAGCTGTCTGGATTTTGGAACATGAGGGGCACAGCTGCCCTAATTTTCTGATGTTGAAAGAGGGCATTGCTGCCCGCATTTTCGAGATTGATTACGCCATGGGCGTAGTTGCCCAAAATTTTTGATTTAAGTTTATCAGGGGCATAGCTGCCCAAGGTTTTATACATCTGAGGGGCATAGTTGCCCGAACCTTTTGAGTCGATTTTAAATCAAGGGCATAGCTTCCCAAGTTTTTGAAATGGAAGGGCATAGCTACCCAAGTTCATGATTGCATGGTGGGCATAGCTGCCCGGATTTCTTTTTGATACATCAGGGGCATAGCTTCTCGAGTTTTTAAGCACAAGGGGCATAGCTGCCCAAATTTTTGAATTTGCTTGCATGAAAGGCATAACTGCCTTGGCATAGCTGCCTGTGTCATTAAGAAGGAGATAGTTGTCCCGTTTCTTGATTTAAGTACATCAAGGGCATAACTGCCGGGACTTTTTTTTGAACATGAGGGTCATACCTGCCCTAATTATTGAAGTTGAGGAGGGCATAGCTGCCCATATTTTCAAAGTTGATTACACCTTGGGCATAGCTGCCAAAATTATTGAGAAGGGTATAGCTGCCTGGATGTTTTTTGAAGTAGAGCATATGAAGGGCATAGCTGCCCAAATATTTGAATTTAAAGGGCATAGCTGCCCGAGTTCTTAACTTGGTTGCATGATGGGCATAGCTGCCCGGTGTTTTTGAATTTAATTGCATGAAGGGCATAGCTGCCTGAGTTTTTACTTTGATCACATAAAGGGCATAGTTGCCCAAATTTTTAAATTTTAAGGTTATAGCTACCCGAGTTTTCAAAATTTAATTGATGGGCATAGCTGCCCGAGTTCTTAACTTGGTTGCATGAAGGACGTAGCTGCCCGTGTTTTTTAATTTGATTGTATGGAGTGCATAGCTGCTTGATTTGTTAATTTGATCAAGTTAAGGGCATAGCTGCCCGATTTCTCCAAGATGATTTCAAATGAAGGGCATAACTGCCCGAATTTGTGAAGCTAATTATGTCAGGGGCATAGCTGCCCAAATTTTTGAAGTTGACTACATCGAGGGCATAGCTGCCCGAGTTTTCGAAAATAGTTACACCAGGGGCATAGCTGCCCAGTTTTCTTAAGTTTATTGCAATCTGAGGACATAGTTGTCCAAGTTTCTAAAATTGGTCACATCAAGGGCATAGCTACCCATATGTTTCGAATTGATTGCATACAAGGGGCATAGCTGTCCGACTTTTTATGCATTAAGGGCATAGCTGCCACGAGGTTTTAAAATAATCATGCATCATTGGGCATAGCTTCCCGATGTGTTAAAATTGATCACCCCCTGAGGGCATAGCTGCCCAAAATTTTGAGATGATTACACATTTGGGGGTATGGTTGCCTCATCATTTTGAATGATTTGGATTGTGTCTTGGTGGCATAGCTGCCCCAAATTTTCAAACCAAGAGCATAGCTGCTCAAAGTTCATGGCACACACTACTTGCATCTATCATTCAAATTTGGTTGTTCCTTTCTTACGTTGTTTCGTCCTTAGTCTCTAAGAACTCATCAACGAGGGGCATCTGTGAACACCCAAATTTGACCCATGTATTTTCTATTAAAATTAGATTTTGAACATGTTGGAACTTAGGATAAATGAGATTATTTTGTCCTAGGAGTAAGGCACGTCAAGAATTTATTTTAGTGGAAATAATACATTTTGGTGATTTGAGCCCTTGTATATTGGAATACTAGGATTAATGAGATGATTTAATCTTAGGGTAAAAATATATAAAAAGGTTTATTTATACTAAAATGTGTTTATTTCATTTCTTGGGCCTTTTATCTATCTTTAATCCAATTTTAATGATATGATTTATCTTTGGGTTGAGGATGGTTTAAAGGGCCCAAGCTAATGAAATAAACACATTTTAGTGTAAATAAACCTTTTTATATATTTTTATCCTAAGATTAAATCATCTCATTAATCCTAGCATTCCAATGTACGAGGGCTCAAAATCACCAAAATGTATTATTTCCACTAAAATAAATTCTTGGCGTGCCTACTCCTAGGACCAAATCATCTCATTAATCCTAAGTTACAACATGTTCAAAATCCAATTTTAGTAGAAAATACATGGGTCAAATTTGGGTGTTTACATCAGCCATAAATCAGCATTTTTAATTTCTACCAAGTGCCAAGGGCGCGACAGAATTTCCCTGGTGATTATGTACATCAAAGCCCGAGCCAGAGGGTTTGATTGCTGATAAGTGCCCTTCTTGGATAAACCATAAACAGCTTTAACTTGCTGACTGTATGATAAAGCTCCTTTAATGTTCACTCGTCGCCCAGGTTTTGTTTCGTAGTGCTTAATGGAGCCCTTCTTTAATTTCAGCACCTCTTAAATAAGGTCAGCAGTGATTCTGATCTTCTTTCTTCAAACATTGCTCTCCACAAACTGAACCTCTTCACCAACCTTCTTTATCCACAGATTCTTGTAGAATTCGATAACAATCCTTTCATCTATTTGTGTCTGTAGTGCTTCAAGATGGGTATGACTCCTAGAGCTTCAAAATCAGCTAAGGCAGCATTTTAGGTTATAGTGAGGGTCTTGAATTTTCTGGACCCATCCTCCTTCTTCTTTAATTTCCCATTAGCCTCAGCTCGGCCACTACTTGCTCTGGCTATCTTTTTCGGTGGTTTAGGACCCTCTTCTCCCTCCTGTTCTTCAGGTTCCTGATCCTCCGCCTAATCATCATCATTAGTTTCTTCTTCTTCATCCAGCTGCTCTTCTTCCTCAGCTTCTTCGTTTTGGTCTTCTTCCTCAACATTATCATTCTGAATATCTTCATTGTCATCATTTTCTTCTTCTTCTTCTTCTTCTTCCTTATCCTGGTCATCATTTACTTCTTCATCACTAACACTATCATTCTCCTCATCCTCTTTATCAGCATTCTCCTTATCTTCATCTTCTTGCTCAGACTCCTCTTTGCCTTCTTCCTTGTCCGAGTAGTAGCTTGAGATAAGATGATTGCTTGGATCATCTTCCAGTTCTGGTTCTTCATCAACCATATCATTTTCAGTAGATTTGTGACTCAATGTCTTGTCCGAGTCGCTGCGTGTTGTTCTCTTCCTTTTCTTGGAAGATTCTGCCTCAACCATCTCTTCATCAGCCAGGACTTCATCTGAGTCAGAGTCAATCAATTGAACTCGTGTGTCGTGCTTCTTCTTCTTCTTCCCTGTCTTTCTAACAATGCATCCTAGCACTTGGTTTCCTCACCACAGGAGCTGTGGTTTTTTCATATACCACAACAGTCCTTTTCTTCTTTAGCATCTGCTTCTTAGGTCGACGAAAAGACATGGATTGCTCCTCTTCAGTATTGGAAGACTTTTCCTTTCCTTTTTCAGACTCCTCTTGAACTGCTTCATTGACATTCATTACTTCATTTTCTCGTTTTTGTCCAACCAGATCACCATTTAACATCAGCACCTCCTTTTCTGTACCTTCCGCAATCTTGAGAATCTTTGAAGGTGTCAAGCCATCACAGCAAGTTTCTTCTGAGCCTTTAGCAGGAGTTGCATTCAAATTGGGCATCTCCTCAGTACATCATTTTTCTTTGACAACCCTTCATCTTTATGCACAGAAAGATTGGTTTTGTCTGCAACCATATCTTCCTTAACAACTTCTTCCAAGGATTTGGTTTTATTGACAACCAAATCCTTTTCTGAATTCTCAAATTCGACAGTCGTTTCATTTTCTTCCTCAGGCACAGTATTTTACAGTAATGATGCAAATAATTGTTTGGCTTCATCAACGCCCAAATTCCCAAATCGAATAAAAATAGCATGCATAATTGGGTCTATTTCTTTTGCAGTGGGTTGTGTTGGCCTAAATATGGTCTCATCACCTCTTAAGCTTAATTAGTGAAACTAACCTTGTTTAGTGATGGTTTGGAATTAGTTTTGATGATTAACAAACTGCTCGAAAAGAATGCTTTATATATGTCTTGTGTTGATTAAGTTTGCAGGAGGAATTATGGTGTCAATAAACCATATCTCAGAAACACGCCAGCAGGTTTTTGTTGCAACTATATCTTCGACCTGTCACTATCGAACATTCCAACAACTTGCGTGTGGTCCTCATGGCATTTAAATCCCACTTCCAACGTTCAGAATTGGTTAACAAGTAAGAGAAAATGTTCAAAAATATGCAGCAAACATTCTCTCTCATCTACCATGAAGATGATCCCCTTGGTGGTCCAAACTTGCTAAAAATAGAAACACTTTGCAGCCAACGAGATGCAACTTACTAAGTGGTCCTCACACATATCTCTAATGTTCAAAATTAAAGAGCCAGTAAGAGAGATGTTCCAAGAGATGCTATCTCTCAAAGATGGTGGTCCAAACTTTCCAGAAATAGCAATACTTTGTGTCCAAGGAGTTGACATAAAGAAGTGGCCCCAACTTGTTGTAATTATGAACTCAATTCAACTTGGGGATTCAATGAGCCGTTGGAAGACTTCCCCCAAAGACTCAGAAGTGGATTAATGCATAAAAATATCCCGTAACTTTTTTACTTTCATCACAGCTGTCCATAAACAAAGTATTCTGTGATTTGTGTCCCAAAACTTGTGAGGAACTGAGTGAAATGGTCCATTTACTTGCAGTAATCGGTTTCAGATGTAGGACCCACCTGCTATTGAATAAAAAATTAATTTTTTACTGTACTAGTTGTCCACGTCAGATTGGTTTTATTTTTTAAATTTTAAAAATATTGGAAATGAGAAAAAAATGTTAGAAATGAAAAAAAGATTGTATTTTAAAAATTTATATGGGTCCCACAGGAAATAATTTGATTAAAAAATTATGATTTTATTTTTTCAAAATCAGATTTGTAATAAAAATATCCTTTCCCTTTACTCAAAATTTTTTCCTGCAAAGCTCCTTTTTTTTTTTTATTACAAAAATATCATTATGAAACGATGCATGACACCAGAGGCTAAAAGAATCAAGCTCAGATTCAGAAGGGAGTGGTGTTCTTCCGCCGTCGTGGGGGAGCGTGTCGTGACGGATGACGGTCACTGAAAAGTGCACGGCGACTCTCACGTGCGACACCAGGCGCGGTATTGACGGCGACTTTGGCTCCGTCGTACGCACGTCCGGGAGCTGGATTTCTCGGATCTCAACGGAGGCAGCGAATCCGGGCGCGGATCCGACCAGATCAGGGTAATCCCGCCTCGTTCTCACCTTCTCCAGGGAGGGACTTCTCTTAGACAGTGGGCCAACGACACGATCTACACGGCAGTTGAGTCATGGGCGATTTCTGTTTAGATAGTTTCTTACTCAAGCGTCGTGTACGGCGGCAGCTCAATTCGGTCAAAGTCATCTTCGTTAGGGAGGATGTCGGCGGGGAAGGTGTCTGACGATGCTCTTCTTCCTCCTCCTCTCCGGCGGCGGCTTGGTGCCCAAGATGCGCAACTGTTGTTTGGTTGCTTAAAGCGGGGATCCACCATTTATTGGCCGAATCCCTCCTTAATACCTTGTTCGTCGCTATTGTTGAACACGCAGGTTCAGATTATACCGTTCTCGAGAGGATTGATTTGTTCTTGTTTATGCTGCTTGATTCCAATTCGTTTTGTTGTTGATGGTTGTTGACTCGATAGGATTGAAGTTGCTTTATTTTTCTTTTTAATTATTTTCCAGCATGAACGCTTGATTCTAATTTTTTTTTGTAAATTTTTATTGTAAAAAAATCCGACGTGGAATACCGGTAAAGTGAGAAAATAATTTTTTATTCAACAGGCGGTAGGTCCCATACCCGAAACCGGCTACTACAGAGAAATGGACCACTTCCCTCAGTCCACAAGTTTAGGGACATAAATCACCCAATATTTTGTTTAGGGACAACTGTGATAAAAATAAAAAAAATTAAGGGACATTTTCATGCATTAACCCACTCAGAAGTATATAAGAGGACTCACAACACTTCTGAAAGTTGTTACAGCCACTTTGAAAAGTTCTACGGTTTGAAGATATGGTTTTTGCTGGAACCAAACCTCTAAAAGTTTCTATATTTCAAATTAAGCTTACCTTGTGAGAATCCTCTGTGCTAAATCCTTTGTAAATACCTCATGAGTGGGTCAGTCCTGGGGTTATCTTGTTGAGGTGATTATGAGCAAGACTTGAAATAGTTTTGCTATGAACTCAAAGCTAGGATTAGCTTTTGAGGATAGGTTTGAAGCTTAAGCCTTGGAAAAAGCTTTAGTATTGGTTAGAGAGTGAGCCTTGGGAAAACTCTTGTAAAGGCTAGAGCTGAGCCTGTTAAAAGCTTGAGTGTATGTAAGAGTTGATCCTGTGAAAAGCTTAGGTTAGAGTTGATCCTGTAAAAGCTTGTAAAGGTTAAGGTTGAACACGTAAAAGTCTAAATATAGTGAGTGTTTGAAATCCTAAAGGAAAGAACCTTTAGGTAGTGGAGTACCTAGTGAGGGGGAACCACTCTAAATCTCTTGTGTCAGCTCTTCTTCCCTTTCTTATTCTCAAGCTCATTTCAAGTCACACACTCACTCTCCCAGAATCTGGTTTCACAAAAACCTGGCCTTCCCCAGAATTTGATTTCACAAAAACCAGATCTTCCTAAACTAGGAAATGTTTCTAAGCCTAATTCACCTCCCCTCTTAGGCACTTTTGGGCCTACAATTGGTAGCTACGTCCTCAGTGCAAAGGAGTAACATCCAGAGGCAAAGATCATGGCCTACGAGGGTACATGCATCAACAAAGCATCCCACTTTAATGGTGCCAAATTTGACTATTCAAAGGTCAAGATAAAGAAATATTTCGAAAGAAGGAATCCCAAGGGAGTAAAGATTGATGAATCCAAGAAGGATTCTTTGGTGTTTTTTGGATGCAACCGATCAGGGCATATCAAATCCGATTGCCCATACCAAAAGAAGAGGAGAGATAGTTCTTAAAAAACCAGAGGAAAGAAGGTTGTGGTTGCTTGGGATGACTCATATTCTACAAGTGATTCAGACATAGTGGCAGCAAGAGATCTATGCTTCATGGCTCATGGAGAATTTGTGGTAAATGACTCTCCTGACTTCACTTTTGATGAATTACGAGAAGCATTCAGTGAATTACATGATACGTATAAGCTAGACCTTAAGAAAATAAAGGGATATAAGAAACAAATTAATATTCTTGAATCTGATGCTAGATCTCACAAAAATTTTTATAAGAAACTTGATCATGATCTTTCTGATGCATTAAAAATCTGTGAAGATTTGAAGAGTGAAAAACTTACTGTGCAAAATACTCATGTTGAGTTAGAAAAAAAAATTGCTTGTAGTTTTGCCATGTGTGATAAGTTGGTAAAGGAGAATGATGAGCTTAAGAAGGATGTTGAGGATCTGGAATGTTCTCTTGAGAAGTTTATAAATGGAACAGACAACATAAATATGTTGCTAGGACAGCAAAGGCATTCATTGCAAAAAGAAGGAATAGAAGCTACACATGTGGTTTTTTAATAAACCAAATCCATTTGTACATTTTGTTAAGGCAGGATCTACTATGCCATATAAACCTGATACTACTGATGTGGATTTTAACAAACCATATCAACTTATGAAAGCGGTTAAGACAAGTTCTAGTAGGCCATGGAGACATATGGTTTCTTACAAACTACACAGACCTAATGCTATTAGTATGGTTTCTCACAAACCAAATCTGTTTGTGCATTAAGCTAAAACTAGTATAGCATATAGGCCTAGAAGGAATCTGAATTCATCTTGAAGGAACATACATATGCATTCACATGATTTTGATGTACCTCATATTACATGTCATTATTATGGTAAAAATTGGTCATGGCATTAGAACATGCATGTTTTGGAAAAGAAGTGACAATGTTAGTTATATGTGGGATCCGAAAGGAACCAGATCTAACCTTGAAGGGCCCAAAGTTGTTTGGGGACCAAAAACTTGATTGTATTGACAGGTTATTGGGGATGAATGGGTACTCGATAGTGGGTGTTCAAGACACATGACAGGTGATTTATCCATGTTTTCATCCCTAACTAAGAAAGGCCGAGGAAAGGTGACTTTTGGGGACAAGTCCAAAAGACAGATTCTCGAGTTTGGTAACATTGATTGTAACCCTTCCGTTGAATATATTTTGCTTGTTGATAATCTTAAGTATAATCTACTAAGTGTTAGTCAATTGTGTGATAAAGGATATAAGGTAACTTTTGTAGCATCTAAATGTTTAGTTAATTCGGCTGATAAAGATGTGGTTTTTACTGGTACCAGAAAAGAAAACATCTACTCTATACCCTTTAATTATGCTACTAACCATGAGCTTAAGTGTTTAAGTGCAAAAACAGAAATACCAACCATGTGGCATCGAAGGCTTGGACATGCCAACCTGGATCTTATTTCCGGATTGTCAACAAAGATGTTGGTAAAAGGACTGCCCACACTACAATATGAGAAAGACGCTACATGCCGTGCTTGCCAACTTGGAAAACAGGTTAAAATTTCCTTTAAACCTAAGCATGATATTTCTAGACCTCTTGAGCTGTTACATATTGATTTATTTGGTCCTATAAGGACAACAAGTTTAGATGGTTAGAGAAATATGTTTGTGATTATTGATGACTACTCAAGATTTACATGGGTTTTATTTCTTGCTCAAAAGGATCATGCATGCTATGAATTTGGAACTCTTGTTAGGCGAAAAAGGTTATAAGATTTCAAAAATAAGAAGTGGTTATGGAGGAGAATTTGATAATCTAGTCTTCAATCACTTCTGTGAATAAAGTGGTATAGTGCACACATTTTCGACACCTAGAATACCTCAACAAAATGGGATTGTGGAAAGGAAGAATCGAACCTTGCAAGAAATGGCTAGAACTATGCTTGATGGGCATAAGTTACCTGCATATTTCTGGGCAGAGGGTGTGAATACAGCATGCTACATTTTAAATAGAGTATCTACGCGTCCTTTGATTGAAAAGCCACATTATGAGATATGGTATGATAACAAACTAAATATTGCCTACTTTTTGGTTTTTGGGTCTAAATGTTATATCTTAAATACTAAGGACAGCCTTGATAAGTTTGAGGCAGAATTTGTTGATGGTATCTACCTTGGCTATTCTACGACCAGTAAAGCTTATCGTGTCTATAATAAGATAAATATGGTTGTTGAAGAAACCATGCATGTTGTTTTTTGTTGAAACTGACCCGTATGATCTAAGTAATGATGAGGATCCGGATGTCATTCCTGAAGCTCAACCACAGGTTGTGAGTATTAATACTTCAGCTGATGAAAAGGAAGAAGACCCTCCTTTATTAGTTCCACAAAATGTTTCACAACAACATGATGTTTTGCCAGATCTGGTTGGTGAAAAACCAGATGCTACTACACATGCTTCAACCTCACAGCACACTCCCGGAAATATCAGAGCACCTAGAGGACTCTCAACTGATGCTATTCTTGGTGACATCACCAGAGTAGTGACTACAAGGTCCTCCATGCATAATGTGAACACACATCTTGCATTCTTGTCACAAGTTGAACCCACAAATGTAAATGAGACCATTCAAGATGAATGTTGGGTCAATGCGATGCAAGAAGAGTTGAACCAATTCAAAAGAAGTGATGTATGGGAGTTGGTACAAAGACTTCCAGAATATCCAGTCATTGGCACAAAATGGGTCTTTTGAAACAAACTTGTTGAATCCGGTATTGTGGTAAGAAATAAAGCAAGGTCAGTTGCTCAAGGTTATAATCAAGAGGAAGGTATAGATTATGATAAGTCTTTTGCTCCTATTGCTAGGTTAGAATCCATTCGCATGTTTTGCCTTTGCATCATATAGATCATTTAGACTTATATCAAATGGAAGTTAAAAGTGTATTCTTAAATGGCTCTAATATGGAAGAAGCTTATGTTGAGCAACCACCCGTATTTGAGGGCTATGAATATCCTAATCATGTGTATAAACTTAAATAGGCATTACATGGGCATAAACAAGAACCTAGAGCATGGTATGATAGTTTACGCGTATATCTTGTGTCCAAAGGCTTTAGGGGAAGAAAAGTTGATTCAACATTATTTGTTAAGACAAGCAAAAATGATGTGATCACTATGCAAATATATGTTGAAGATATCTTGTCTGGTGCTACTAATGATTCTCTTTGTAAGGATTTTGAGAATCTTATGCGTAGTGAAATTGAGATGGGTATGATGGGTGAACTCACATACTTTCCGGGATTTCAAGTGAAACAACTTGAATGCGACATCTTCATAAGTCAAACTAAGTACTTCCAAGAGCTACTAAAGAGATATGGTTTGGATGCAACCAAATCAAGTTCTACGCCTATGTGTACTTCTACTAAACTTGACAAAGATGAAAATGGTAAGGATGTTGATATCAAGGTGTATAGATGCATGATACGCAGTCTTTTATATCTTAGTGCCACTGACCTGACATCATGTTTAGTGTGTGATTATGTGCTCGATTTCAATCTTGTCCTAAAGAATCTCATCTTAGAGCCATAAAACACATCTTTAAGTACTTTAAAGGTACACCTTCATTAAGATTATGGTATCCCAAGTCATTGCTTTTACTTAGACAAGCTATTCAGATTCTGACTTTACAGGTTATACATTAGATAGGAAAAGCACTAGTGGAGCTTGTCAATTACTTGGACAATCCCTTGTGTCTTGGTCAAGCAAGAAGTAGAATTAGGTTGCAACATCAACCACATAAGCTGAATATGTTCTAGCTGGAGCACGTTATCCTTATGTCCTATGGATGAAGCAAACCTTATCTGATTATGGACTAACAATTAACTATGTGCTTATTTATTGTGATAGTTCCAGTGCAATAACTTGACCAAAAATCCTGTGAAACATTCTCAGACCAAGCATATTGAAGTTAAACATCATTTCATCAGAGATCATGTGTTGAAGAAAGATATGGCGATTGAGTTTGTGAAGAGTGAGAATCAACTTGCTGACATCTTTACCAAGCCACTCAAAGAGAAGCAATTTACAAAAATCAGGCTTGAACTCGGCATGTGCAACTGGACTTAAAGTTTGAAAGTTTTATATGGTTGTTGCATAAACCATATCAGCATATATGTGCTCATGCATCAACATACATTGGTATAACACAATCATAACAGTCACACAGGAACACTAAGCATATTAGCAAATGAGCACATGTTCAAGAGGAGTTTATATCATCAGAAAGGAAAAAAGGCAAAAGCGAAGAAAATCTGGTTTCAAGAGAAACCATCTATATAAATCCAGCAGTCATCAGGAAAGGAGATCTGTCCTTTGGAAATACCATCTAACAATGACAAAACGGTTAACGATTATTGAAAAAGAAGAAGGAACTTGGTGGTTTTTCTTCTGAATTGTTGGTGGATGAAACTATACCATCTGAGGGTCTAGAGAAGGATATTGTTGAAAAGGAGAAGGATATGTTGGCTGAGTTGGAGAAAGTTGCCTTTGAAATGCAGAAGTTGAAAGATCTGGCTGCTGGAGAAACCAGATACATGGCTAAAGAGGTAGATGTGGAAGCTATTGTGGTTCCTGGAGAAACCATGTAGAAACAGTTTGCACGAGATCAACCTAAGAAGGAGCAGGTCCCAAAGAAGCAGCTCCTAGACCCGAGTGTTTCTCAGGAAGAAGGTTCTAAAGAAGCTGAGGTTGATGGGCTAATTATAACTATTGTGTTGATGATTGCTGAGAAATCAGCAAAAACAACCGAACAACCACCACCTGCTGATGATGTGGTTGTTGAAAAACCAACTGATGATGAAAGTGAAAAAGCTGAGCATAATGGAAAATCTGAGTTTGATAATGGGAAGGCTTTTGAAGAAAAGAAATATGGAGAATAAAAGATGTCTGCTTCTGTCAAAAAGCCAGAAAATGCCAAGAAGAGAACAGTTGTGGTTCATCCAAAAACCACACAACTTGTCTTGAGGAAGACTAGTACCCATTCACAGTTTAAATCCGTGAGCGAGAAGATTGCATGAAGAAAGCCATTCAGACTAATTTTGTTGACTCTGCCGAAGATTTTGCTGAGAAGGAAAAAGAGGCAAGAGAAGTTGAGAAATCGAAGAAACGAGTGAGAACCGAAGATGATGATGATATTGACGGTTCTGAGAAAACCCATCAGTAAGGACAATGAAGATAATGAAGATGCTGAAGATGAACATGCTGATTGATGCATTTTATTCACAACACGACACGCAAATAACTCACGAGTAAACGCAACGATTGTTAACTGCAAGCACACAGTGTACCATGTAGTGTAGTAGTCTAATCAAGGTCGATCCACGGAACAAGGGAAATAAGTACTATCTAATGTCACAGCTTATGATTATCTAGGCAAATCAAATAAAAGATGGTGTAGGGTGATGTCGACTAGGCTAGAAAGAAAAAAAATAAAATCTGAAACTTAATCTAAAGTGAAGTTCTATCAATATCTAAAGCAATCTAGGAAATCGGGGTTCACACAATTACTATCTAGGTTTATTATGCATGGATGTCGATTTTTCCAATTGATGTGTGATTGTGGGCCACTGTTTCTAATGTTTTAATCCTCAGCTCTCGCATATTGAATCAAATATTCAGCAAAGATTACTACCTAGCTCTGGCATAGCCTAGCATCGATACTAAACTCATTAAGCACAAAACAATCAATCAAACCCTAAGAACTAACCAATTCGGCAGAGCTTCGTCCTCTGACTTCTGCCTCCGGAATATGTCGACCTAGGGGGTTCCTTTTATACTATCTTTAGCTGCTGGAAATCGGTGGGGCTCTCTTTCTTTGAACGGAAATTGAATTCTTGACTTGCACTCCAAGTTGGACTTTTGCCTGTTTTCTGACCCGAATGTTTCACGCCACTTAACTCCTAGAAAACATCCGAACGGGGCGTTGGGCTCTTCTACAAAGTTCTCTATAATTCTCTCAGATTTCTTTTCATAAAAGAACTCTTCAATTGGACTTCTGTAGCTCAAGATATCGCTGAAAAACTAGGCCTGGGTCGGCACAGAAAAATCTGCATCCTTGGCTGAATTAAAATAATTACTGCTCCTTGTAGACTCGTCCAAAAATTATGAAATTTAATCCATAGAACTATCTGGAAGTCTATTTTCGTCTCCAATTGGTCTCACTTAATTTCAATGCCTAGAACTCCCGAAATCATCAAAATAGTCGGCTGTGCTCACTGCAGAAAGTTTCCTAAATTGGGCCTGGTTTCCAAACTTGGCTAAAAAGCTTCCATTCTGCAATAAAAACGATAAATTCCTGATAAAAACACTTAATCAATAAAATTGAAGTACTAATTGACTCAATGCATGAAAACACACAATAATATAAAGATTATACACATAATCGATCAAGAAAACATAGTAAAAGCCATTCAAAACAATCATAAAAATACTAACATTTAGATGTTATCAAATCTCCTCAAACTTAAATTTTGTTTATCCTCAAGCAAATAAAACAAGATAAACCAAATGAGGGTTTTGAAAATCTCCACCAAATCTCACATTCGAAAAGAATTCATGTCAAGACTTCCAAGATAATCACCAAGAGCTTACAAAAAACAAATAAGATCAAATGCCAAGAAAGAAAGAAAATCTCATGAAAAAGCATCCATGCCATAGTTAGACTTACCCGCACAAGCTTTCACAAAAATCACTTAGCAAAAATCGATTTTCCATATGCATGCAAGAATGAATTGACGCCATGAAAATTTGAAAAACTAGTCCCATAGGCAAATTCCAGAACTTAACTCCACTATTATGAATAAACACTCTCAAAAAGATCAATAGGACTTTACAAAGGGTTGTAATGGGGTTTTGGGTAAAGGTTGATCAAAGAAAAGGTGTATAGGAAATCAAAGTTCAAAAATTCACTTAAGAAAAGATTGCAATATGCATTATCAAGAGATTGAAAAGAATTCTCAAAGTGCAAGTCTTGAAATAGCATCCATCATGTGATCATCAAAAAAAAATTCAACTTGTTTCAGGAATCATTGATTGCGCAATTTCTCATCTCTTTCTTCTTCTTTTTTTAGATTTTTCTGAATTTTTTTCTTTTTTTCTTTCTTTTTTTTTCGTGCGCTTGACATTCCATAACATACTTGAAACAGTTGAAAGTGCAAACATCTTCAATGCATAGATCTTCTTGGATGTGATAAGATACGGTACAATTGCACTTGTCATAGAAAATGACTTGATAAAAACATAGAACAAAAATATCTTAAGGAACTTTGAAAAATAGGGTATGGATATTGAAAGAAAAGAATGGTAGCTATAAGGTTTCAAGGCGGTTAAAGGTGGGTAAATGTGGGTAATGAAAGAAAAATTAGCTCCCATGATTTAGGCTCAAAGGGGTTGAACAAAGGATGATGATAAAGGGCAGGCTTTTTATTGACTTGTTGGTTCAAACAGAGAATGCCTAAATCTTCTCTTTCATTGACCATCTATGAGAAAAATTCGCTTTAAAAAGTTCTGAAAACTTGTTCTAGGACATATATGTTGACGTCAAAAATTTTGAAAAACAATGCATAGGGTGTCGAAAAATGCTAAGCAAAGGATGCTAGAACTTTCATGAATTCATCATAACTAAACATGAACACAAGATCAATCAAAAATCAAGCTTCTTGCATCTAAAAGAAAAAGATTCCAAAAACTCAAAGTGACTCTCTTGGTTATCCATCAATAAAAACATCTCGATCTTAGAATGGTGGGTTTGAAAACAATTTGAAAAACATAGAAAAATCTTTTTGGTATTTTCGAATTTTTTTTTGATTTTTTTTGAAAAATTTTTATTGAAAACGATTTTTGAAAAACAATTTTGAAAATGAAAATTGAAAACGGTTTTGAAAACAATTTTTGAAAAAGGTAATGGCTTTTTACTAAGTAATCTAGAATTAAAAATATGCATACTCAATATATTAAAGTCAAAAACATGTTTTTTATTGACACAAACACAACAAAAACAAACAAATTGCAAAGAAATTTGTTCCCCCTCCTCAAACTTAAATCGGACAATGTCCTCATTGGCCAAGAAAGAAAAGAAACAAAGGATAAAATGATAGGCACATAGGAGAGGCACTCTCCTCAAACTTAGATCAAAACATGTATAGTACATAATAAAAGATAATCCAAGTGAGAGAGAAAGTAAGATTCAACCAAAAGAGAGAAAGAGAAATCGAAATTGCATTGCCACTAGGTGTTCATGACACCGAAATTAAACACAATTGACATGAAATTTAAATTGCCACGAGGATGACTAGCATTGACTGCATCCTATAGAAGTAAAGACATAAAGCAATAAAAACAAACACATAGAATGATGATGCATGAAACTACTCCTTGGCAAGTTTGTTCTCTATGTTCTCTCGCTTCTTCCTAAGTTGCGCGATGGTCTTCTCTTGGTCATCCAATTTACTACACATGACTCTCCCTAACTTATCAACAATGTCAACCAACTTATCCATTTGAGAGAGTAATTTGCCGGTGGTCTTGCTGAGATTGGCAATGCCATCGACTTGAGCTTCCCATCCCATGAGAAAGTCGAAGATGTTGGAGGAATCGGACACCACGGATGATGTAGACGATGGTGGCTTACGGTGGATCAGTTGTGTGCTAACACAAAAGCATTCCCCATCAACCTCTTCTTCATCACTAAAAGGATATGGATCAATGGGTTTATGGAGTTCTAGGGCCATTACTGCGGCAACATGCTTATGCTCAGTCTCAATTGCGGGGTTAGAAGGGGTCAAAGAGTAGGGATCAAGGTTAATTCCTACGAATTTTGCGATATGAGTGATCAGCCCTCCACATGCTATCTCGCCTTCTCCCTTGCAAATATGAGCAAAATTCTGCAGCAACCAAAGTCCTCCATTGAGTTTGTACCCGTGTACCATGCAAAAGAGTAAAAAAAGCTCATCACATTGCACCTTGTGTGCATCTTTGGTTCTTCCAAAGAAAGAGTGTGCCAAAACTCTGTGTAAATACCTCAGTGCATTGTCCTTAATGCACAAGTCATTAGCCAAGCCATTCAAGCACGCATATGAAGTACTGCAAAGTGTATTCCACATGACACTTGCATTAAAGCCACAGCTAGGAACTTGCCATCCTTCGGCATCAAAACCAAAAATCTTGTTGAAATCAATTAAGCTCATCTCCTAATCTTTCCTTGCAAGCCGAAACTTGACATAGCTGGGATCATGAATGTCATTGAGATCCACGTCATACCCAAAAGTAGCAAGAAACTCATAAGTAAGCTCCCAGTATGACGGCTCCCTGATCTTGCAAAAATCAACTAGTCTTATGTTGGCAAGGTACACGCCAATCGGCTCCTCAAGATTGTAAGATTCAACCACCTCAAAATCAATGTACCTCGTAGGAATTAGAGGTCTCCGAATCAGCTTGTCAAACCTAGCGCGATTCTCTTAAGAAATCCATCCCGGATTGTACTCAGTAAACTTAGGCATAGGCCTAAAGCGCGGGGTATGGTCGGTGATGGTGAAGTTGGGTCGGCAAGGGTTGGTGTTGTTCTTGGGAGAATTCTTCTTGAACTTGGGCTAAAAAGGGTAGGAGACGAAAAGAAAAATCTAAAAGGTGCTAGGGAAATAAAATCGGCACTAGGTGTATGGATGTCTAGAGCTTGAATGTTTTTGGCGTGGAAAAATATGGGGGTATGGGTGTGTATTTATAGGCTCTAGAGGCGGTGGAAAAAGGGGTGTTGGTGCCGACTTCTAGTCCTATGGGTACTAGGAATCCTCCTCAAATTAGTAGTCAAAGTGGGTGTGTACTAGGAATCCTATGTCTCCAAGGATTAGAAAATCCCTAAATAAAATAAAATAAAAACTAAATCCTAATCCTAAAAACTAAAGGAATACTAACCTATATATATTTTTGGTGGGTGTAGGACTAACTAAAAAAAAAAAAAACGCAAAGGGGCTGCTCCTAAAAATCCAAGTCGGTTGCGTCTTCTTGCTCGGGTCGGTGCGCCTTTGGTGCAGAATGGGCGCGCCTTTGGCGTGCCTTGGTGCGCTGGTTGGCGCGCCTGCGGGTTCGCCTACGGGTGTGTCGATTGGTGCGTCCGAGTGCGCTCGGGTGCGCCTGTAGGTGTGTCCTAGGGTCGGTTGGAGCGCGCTGACCTCCTCGTTGGCGCGCCTTGCTGTGCGCGGGTTGGTGTGCCTTTCCTAGCTTGTGGGTGCGCTAATTGTCCTCCTTGTGCGCCACGGTGCACTAATCGGTATATCCTAACCCAATTTTTTTTACTTTTCGATTTTTTTGTGTTTTTTTTATTTTTATCTTTTTAATGAATTATGAAAAAGTGAAAAATCCTAGGGTGCTATAAAAATTAAGAAAATCCTAAAAACTAATCCTAAAATTTGTCTCCTCTAATTTAGCCTAGTTTGTTATGAACTTGCCATCGGAACCTAAGGGTAAATGCTAAATGTATATGAATGCATCAAAACAAACAAATTCCAACAAAGCACTCAAGCAAATCATCACACAAATTATGCAGAAAAGTAAAAGTTCGAGTTTAAGAAAAGCTTCTCTGTTTAATTTGATGAAGAATTCGTCTTGACCCTTCCTCAATGTGGTAGATCTCTCCTTGAAAAAATTCTTCTTTCTTGCAATCTGCATAGACTCAAAAATAAAAACAAAAATTAATAAAAATAAAAGTCTCAAAACACTAAACTACCTTAAATTGTGGGTTGCCTCCCACACAGCACTTCTTTACTGTCGTCTTAGCTGGACCGGATGGATGGGCGGTTATGGTGGATCATGAAGCTTTTCGGTGAATCGCCTCCCATGAAAATCGCCTTGATACTGGACATGATCATAATTGCTCCCATCTTTCATAATGTATCCCATGCGATATAGATAATCGACGAACTCGGCAAACCAAGGAGGTTTCTTTGTAGAAATCGCATTGGCCATGGCGAGGTAATCATCCGGCAGTGCGTCATTAATTGCCGTCTCCTTTTCTTGCTTCTCGTCTTTCTCCAATTGCAATCTTGATAAATGATCAGCAACTAAATTCTACGTTCCTTTCTTGTCCTTGATCTCTAGGTCGAATTCTTGCAACATAAGAATCCATCGAAGAAGTCGTGGTTTCGCATCTTTCTTCTGGAGCAAATACTTCAATGCAGCTTGGTCCGTGTGAACAATCACCTTGAAACCCAAAAGGTAACTCCTGAACTTGTCAATTGCGAATATAATTGCTATTAACTCCTTCTCCGTAGTTGCATAATTAACTTGAGCCTCATCTAGAGTCTTCCTTGTATAGTAAATGGCGTGCATCTTCTCATCTCGGCGTTGTCCTAAGACTGCGCCTACAGCGGAGTCTCTTGCATCACATATAATCTCGAACGGAAGTGAATAATTAGGCGGTTGAATGATGGGTGCCGAAATCAGCTCCTTCTTGAGCTTGTCGAATGCTTCCATACAATGTTCATAAAAAACAAAAGGCACATCTTTATTCAAGAGATTGGTAAGAGGTTTGGCTACCTTTGAGAAATCCTTAATGAATCTTCTGTAAAATTCGGCATGTCCAAGAAAACTACGAATCGTCCTGACTGAATTCGGTGGAGGTAAGGTCTCAATCACATCTATCTTGGCTCCGTCTACTTCATTCCCACGTTCGGAAACTAAGTGTCTAAGAACAATTCCTTCTTGTACCATAAAATGACATTTTCTCCAATTAAGCACCAAATTAGTCCCCTCAAAATCTTGCAAGTAACTTTGATAGGTTAGAAAAACAATCCTCAAATGTCTTTCCGTAGACGGAAAAGTTATCCATGAAAACCTCCATAATTTTCTCTATGTAGTCAGAGAAAATCGCCATCATGCATTTTTGAAAAGTGGTTGGTGCGTTGCACAGCCCAAAAGGCATCCGTCGATAAGCAAAAGTTCCATACGGACAACTGAACGTCGTCTTCTCTTGATCATTCGGGTGTATAGGTACCTGAAAATTTCCCGAATATCTATCCAAATAGCAATAATAAGAATGCTTAGCTAGTCGCTCAAGCATCTGATAAATAAACGGCAGTGGAAAGTGTAAGTATCCGGGCATGCAAACTTGACAATCAAGAGCAGCGGAAAGACCCGGAAACCTTGGAGGATCCAAGTGAAGCAACTAAATCGAACAACAAAATGAACATACCTGAAACGGTTAGGATCTTTCACCTAACTGAAGAATCGAATCAGCTAGAGCCGGAAGGATATCCTGCTCCTCTACGGTATCCACACAAACCGTCAATCACAGGCCGGAATCGTCTCACGATCTCCTACCCCCGAGCACTCCCGAGACGCGGTGCTAGCTGCGGAATTCGGGAGCATGAACTTGTGGTGTTTTGGTGTTCTTCCTTCTTTCTCAAAGAAGGTGTGTAAGGTCTGAAACTCTCAAGAACTCTCAAGACTCAATCCTCTGAAAATTTTCAGACTCAAAGTGATCAAGACACAAGGCATAATCAGATTATGCTTAGTCTAATCCCACTCACAAAAGCAAGGGACAAAGTGGCCAACACCTTTGGCCAACATGATTAGCTTTTAGCTAATGATGTCTCCACTAATGTCTTAATGGGAATACACATCACCATGCACTGATTATGGTTCAATAAATTAGACATTTAGTGAACCAAACCAGCCCAAAACGACCCTGGTCCAACCACAAACTCAAATACCTGGTTCAACCACTGTCCAACCACGGTTCAACCACCAGCTCGAATCAACGGCTCTAAGTGTGTGACCCTGTAGGCACTTGTAACATCCGACAATAATTGTAAACTCATTTACAAATACAAGCAAAAAGCGGCGTCTAGCAACACATCATTGCTACCCGAACGACAAGATTAGTACTGATTCATATGCCTCGCAAACATGTCATCATCCTTTCATCCCATTATCAAGATTAAACCGAGACATGGAAAACGTCAATCTCGTATATATTTAATCTCGGTTTCTTGATCCTCGAGTTAACCGCGTAAAACGGATACCTATGATATCACCATATCATAATCCGAGCATGGCCATGCATTTACGGTTCAACTCTATCAAGAAACCATCCGATAATATACCCGTTATATGGGTTGGACGAATCCCCTCTGGATCGTACAAAACCCACTACACATTTATCATATACCCAGTGATTACACTATGGTCTACTCATTTACGAAATAGCCAAAAGTAATATCAAAGTATACGACTCATATGTTGGGAACCTTGATGATCTCAGGTCTAAGGACAATATATATAAGAACCGCTATCGACAAACATATAACGTTCCATGTAGCATTCTTATGTGGGTCGGTCCAGTCCACAAGTTCTCTAACTTGTATCCGTATGTAGAATTCATATCACATATAAATTCTCAACATATGCTAGTCTTAATTTATTATTACAACCCATCCATAATAATAATCGACTAGGGACATTTAAGACTATGAAATATTCTAGGATTATAAATATGTGCAAGCGTTTATCTCATAAAAGATATTTATTGGAATAACCTTAATGTGTATACATGACTACAAACAATCATCCATTGATTGGCTTTTGGGCATATTACACTAACAATCTCCCACTCCCACTAAAGCCAATCATACATGTATCTAATACCAATGAATACAGCATGACCATCTTGCTTTCGCTGTGTGAGAGACTTAGTCAACTGGTCTGTTATACTGTTCTTAGAAGGAACTTTGCACAGCCACAATTGTAGAGTCGGTAACTGTTCCCTGCTTGGAACTCTTCCAGCAAACAGTACCACCTCCAAGACAGGAACACATAACCTGACTGCGATCTAAAGTCTTCCCTATTAGTTTGGAAGCTAGCATCTGTGTAACCCTTTACAACAAGCTCATCAACGCTTCCGTAAACCAGGAATGCATCCTTAGTCCTTCTCAAGTACTTAAGAATGTTCTTAACTGCTGTCCAGTGACTCTCACCGGGATCAGCTTGGTATCTGCTTGTGACACTCAAAGCATAAGCGACATCCGGTCGAGTACATTGCATGACATACATGATAGATCCTATTCCACAAGCATAAGGAATCTTACTCATCCGCTCTCTCTCCTTAGTTGTACTCGGACATTGATTCTTTGAGAGAGTTACGCCATGTGACAAGGGCAAGAATCCTTTCTTGGAATCTTGCATGCTAAACCTCTTTAGCACTTTGTCAATGTATGTACTCTGACTTAGCCCGAGAAGCCTTTTGGATCTATCTCTATAGATCTTTATGCCTAACACATAGGTTGCTTCTCCTAAGTCCTTAATTGAGAAATTCTTTCCTAACCAAGCCTTTACAGACTGTAGTGTCGGAATGTCATTCCCAGTAACTAGGATGTCGTCAACATACAACAACAAGAAAACAATAATGCTCCCACTAACCTTCATGTAAACACATGGTTCATCTTCGTTCATAATGAAACCAAACTCTTTGATCACTTTATTAAAACGAAGATTCCAACTCCTAGAAGCTTGCTTCAATCCATAAATGGATCTCTACAACTTGCATACCATATTGGCATTCTCTGGATCGACAAAACCTTCAGGTTGTGTCATGTACACATCCTGTAAAAGATTTCCGTTAAGGAAAGCGGTTGACACCCAATTGCCATATCTCATAATCATAGTATGCCGCTATAGCCAATAGTATCCGGATGGATTTAACCATGGAAACTGGCGAGAAAGTTTCATCATAGTCAATACCATGAACTTGCTTGAAACCTTTCGCAACCAATCGCCCTTTATAGATAATCACATTACCATCCATGTCGGTCTTTTCTTAAAGACCCAGCTGCACCCTATGGGTTTTACCCCGTCAGGTGGATCAACCAAGGTCCATACCTTGTTTTGATACATGGATTCCATTTCTGAATTCATGGCTTCTAGCCACTTCTTAGAGTCCGGACCCGTAATGGCCTGCTGATAGGAAGTGGGCTCATCCTCATCTATGAGCATCACGTCTCCAGTATGAGTCATCAGAAATCCATATCTCTCAGGCTCGTACCGAGTCCTATCCGACCTACGCGGTCCATGTGTTACAGGCACAGGATTCTCATCCACAACACCTTGTGGTTCCTGTCCTTGTTCCATCTTTGCCTCATTATCTCGAACTTCTTCGAGTTCTATTTTCCTCCCACTGATTCTTCTAGAAAGAAATTCTCTTTCTAGAAAAATAGCAGTCCGAGCAACAAACACTTTCTTCTCGGTGGGATTGTAGAAATAATACACTTTAGTTTCCTTAGGGTATCCTACAAAGAGGCATTTGTCGGATTTAGGGCGAGTTTATCTGATGCTGCACGTCTCACGTAAGCCTCACAACCCCAAATTCTCATAAAAGACAAATTGGGACGCCTTTCAGTCCATATCTCATATGGTGTCTTTTCGACGGATTTAGATGGAACACGGTTAAGTGTAAATGCAGCACTCAATAATGCATGTCCCCAAAAAGAAGAAGGAAGGTCAGCTTGACTCATCATCGAACGAACCATGTCTAACAAGTTTCTATTCCTCCTTTCGGATACACCATTCCATTGAGGCGTACCCGGTGGAGTGAGATGTGATACTATACCACACTCCTTTAGATGATCAAGAAATTCTCGGCCTAAGTATTCACCTCCTCGATCAGATCGAAGCATTTTAATGCTCTTGCCGAGTTGATTCTGTACTTCATTCTTGAATTCTTTGCACTTTTCAAAGGATTCTGACTTGTGTCTCATTAGATACACATAGCCATACCTACTGAAATCGTCAGTAAATGTAATGAAGTATTGAAATCCACCTCTAGCTTGTGTCGACATCGGTCCACATACATCACTATGTATAAGACCTAACAAGTCCGAAGCTCTAAGAAGCCTTCGTCATCTTGCCTAACAAACATGACTCACATGTCTCAAATGATTCAAAATCAAATGAGTCTAAAAGTCCATATTTATGGAGTTTAGATATACGAGTCTCGTTTATATGGCCCAATCGACAATCCCAAAGATAGGTTTCATTAGAATCATTCATTCTAACCTTCTTCGTATTAACGTTATAGATTGCGGTTTCAAGGTTTAGAACATACAAACCATTGCTTAAATACGCACCACCATAATAAACATCATTGAAATAAATAGAACAACAATTGTTCTTTACTACAAATGAAAAGCCTTTCTTGTCAAGACAATACACAGAAATCAAATTCCTGCTTATGGTCGGTACATAATAACAATCGTCTAGTTTTAAAACCAAACCACTCGGTAAGGTAAGATAGTAAGTTCCTACGGCTAATGCAACAACTCTTGCTCCATTTCCTACACGTAGGTCTATCTTACCCTTTGCCAATCTCCTACTCTTTCTCAGTTCCTTCACATTTACACAAATGTGAGAACCACATCCAGTATCTAATACCCATGATGCTGAGATAGAGATATTAGCTTCTATAATGAAAATACCTGAAGCGGAAGTCTTACTTCCCTTCTGCTTCATTACCTCTTCAAGGTAAACAGGGCAGTTACGTTTTCAATGACCGAACTTTCTAGCAATGAAAGCATTGACCTTCCTTTGCAACACCACCATTGGATTTCAGCACTTGTGAAGAAGATGCACCAAACTTTTTTGCAAATTTCTTCACCTTGCCCTTACCATTTCCCTTGCTACTTCCAACCATCATATTGCTGTTGGATTTGTTTGCCTTCATCTGTTGCTCAGCTGTTCCTAACATGTTGAGCAACTCAGACAAGGATTTGTCAAGATGATTCTTATAGAAGTTTATGACAAATTGGCTGTAAGTATCCGGCAACGATTGCAGGACTAGATCAACAGCCAACTCCTTCTGCAAAGGAAAACCAAGACCCTTAAGGCTCTCAATGTATCCAATCATTTTGAGCACATGAGGTCTTACGGGTGATGACTCAGCCATCCTGCATTGGCACAATGCCTTAGAGGTCTCATACTTCTCAGGTGTTCGATCACATCGAACGCCCCCAATTTCTCATTTGCTTCTGAAGCTCAGAGTCCATGGTTATAAGCATAAGGCATGATGCATCCAATGCATCATCAAGATGCTTCTTGTAAGCATCCCTTCCTGCCCTAGAAGCACTAGGCGCCGGTTCATTTGGAACAGGCCCTTCGAGGACATACAATTTATTTTCTTATTTGAGGACTATCCTCAAATTACGATACCATTTTAGGAAGTTATTCCCATTCAGTTTTTCCTTCTAAAGGACCGATCGCAGTGATATTGTGCTAGTGTTTTGTGCCATGGAAATTCTACAACAATGATCAACTCACACAAATAAGAGTCATGCATACAAAATCATTTAACAAGGAATTCTATTAAATGATGCTCCTACTATGAAAACAAAATAATCATGAGTAGGCCAAGATCCATATTTCACTACAATATAAGTCAGCTTTGGCTGATCGCCTACATCATAGCTATTTAGGTAGACAACTCTTGTCAATTACATCTCATGTAACTCTTGGATAGTTGAGCGAACAACACTTGTTCTTGTCTATCTCATAGACATTACTCAACTCCTTGCCTCTAAGTCCTTAATCCTATTAAGATGACCTAGTTAAGTCCAAACCCACAATAAGCAGTTCAGATATTACAATTATCTAGTCGCACCTTGCTAGGATAAACATTGGCACCTTGCTTTGGCAAAACCTACCAAGTGTTGATCTAAGCAATGTTGAGTGCTTATCAAGGAAGACAACTAAGAACTTAATATTTACATCAACATATGTTCATACATCACATGCATATAATCAACAAATCATATATTGATGTTATGTAAATTTGGAAACCAAAGATACATGTAAACATCGATGCCCATAAGTGAACATCGATGTCTTTGAGAATCTGATTCTCCACAACACCTTGGTAATGCATAAGGACATCGATGTCCATTGCTGAACATCGATGTCCATTAGCCTCGGGTACTCTAGGACATCGATGTCCTGTCATGAACATCGATGTCATTTGGCCTCTAGAACACAAGGACATCAATGTCCTGTCATGAATATCGCTGTCCTTGAGGCTCTGGAAGTCCAAGCTTTTTGGCAGAGCTCAAGAACATCGATGTTCAACTCTTGGACATCGATGTTGGAAAGTTCCAAAGGTTCAATGGCCTCTAGAACTCAAGCACATCGATGTTCAAATCTTGGACATCGATGTTGTAAAGTTCCGAAGGTCCATTGGCCTCTGGAACTCAAGAACATCGATGTTCAACTCTTGGACATCGATGTTGGAAAGTTCCGAAGGTCCAAAAACTTGGCAGTAGTTTTAAACATCGATGTCTAACCTTTAAACATTTATGTTTGAGACTCTGGAACACAAGGAAATCGATGTTATAAAGTGAACATCGATGTTATTTGGTCTCTGGAATCTCAAATCAATCTCACAGGGGTCTTGGACATCGATGTTCAATCCAGAACATCGATGTTCATGTGAATCTGCCAAGGCCAGCCTTTCATAGAACAGGCTCGGCCAAGGAAAATCCTCATGTGGACATCGATGTCCATTTTATGAACATCGATGTCCAGGCCCTGCAGCACTAGAACGACCATCGTTCCTTCCGAAAACCGACGATCGATTTTTGTTTTGTCGAACCCCTTCGACATACTGCCAATTACTCCTTGATTGATATCACATACCAATCAAGTTCTTGTTGTCAAAATACTTTTGACACAAACCAACATCAACATATATATAATGAACTCAACATACAATGATCATGCTACATCACAAATAACACATCATATATATTTGCATGAACATATCAACATATGCACATAAATTCAGTTTAGAGCTTCACAAGAGGCTCTGCTACCACTGTAAGTTTCCGGGCATGCAAACTTGACAATCTAGAGCAGCGAAAAGACCCGGAAACCTTGGAGGATCCAAGTGAAGCAACTAAATCGAACAACAAAATGAACATACCTGAAACGGTTAGGATCTTTCACCTAATTGAAGAACCGAATCAGCTAGGGCCGGAAGGATATCCTGCTCCTCTACGGTATCCACAGGAACCGTCAATCACAGGCCAGAATTGTCTCACGATCTCCAACCCCCGAGCACTCCCGAGGCGCGGTGCTATCGGCGGAATTCGGGAGCTTGAACTTGTGGTGTTTTGGTGTTCTTCCTTCTTTCTCAAAGAAGGTGTGTAAGGTCTGAAACTCTCAAGAACTCTCAAGACTCAATCCTCTGAAAATTTTTAGACTCAAAGTGATCAAGACACAAGGCATAATCAGATTATGCTTAGTCTAATCCCTCTCACAAAAGCAAGGGACAAAGTGGCCAACACCTTTGGCTAACATGATTAGCTTTTAGCTAATGATGTCTCTACTAATGTCTTAATGGGATTACACATCACCATGCACTGATTATGGTTCAATAAATCAGACATTTAGTGAACCAAACCAGCCCAAAACGACCCTGGTCCAACCACAAACTCAAATACCTGGTTCAACCACGGTTCAACCACCAGCTCGAATCAACGGCTCTAACTGTGTGACCCTGTAGGCACTTATAACATCCGGCAATAATTGTAAACTCATTTACAATTATAAGCAAAGAGCGGCGTCTAGCAACACATCATTGCTACCCGAACGACAAGAACAGTACTGATTCATATGCCTCACAAACATGTCGTCGTCCTTTCGTCCCATTATCAAGATTAAACCGAGACATGGAAAACGTCAATCTCGTATATATTTAATCTCAGTTTCTAGATCCTCGAGTTAACCGCGTAAAACGGATACCTATGATATCACCATATCATAATCCGAGCGTGGCTATACATTTACGGTTCAACTCTATCAAGAAACCATCCGATAATATACCCGTTATATGGGTTGGACGAATCCCCTCTGGATCATACAAAACCCACTACACATTTATCATATACCCAATGATTACACTATGGTCTACTCATTTACGAAATAGCCAAGAGTAATATCAAAGTATACGACTCATATGTTGGGAACCTTGATGATCTCAGGTCTAAGGACAATACATATAAGAACCGCTATCGACAAACATATAACGTTCCATGTAGCGTTCTTATGTGGGTCGGTCCAGTCCACAAGTTCTCTAACTTGTACCCGTATGTAGAATTCATATCACATATAAATTCTCAACATACGCTAGTCTTAATTTATTATTACAACCCATCCATAATAATAATCAACTAGAGACAATTAAGAATATGAAATATTCTAGGGTTATAAATATGTGCAAGCGTTTATCTCATAAACGGTATTTATTGGAATAACCTTAATGTGTATACATGACTACAAAGAATCATCCATTGATTGGCTTTTGGGCATATTACACTAACAGAAAGTGATCCTTGTGCGTAGCACTGTTCAGCTTCCTATAATCAATACACATTCTCCATCCTGTAACAGTCCTCGTCGGAATCAACTCGTCATCTTTGTTCTTGACCACTGTTATTCCTCCTTTCTTTGGTACCACCTGAACTGGGGCTACCCATTCACTATCAGAAATCGGATAAATAATCCCTGCATCAAGAAGCTTAAGAATCTCCTATTTTACAACTTCCTTCATATTCTCATTAAGCCTTCTTTGACCTTCAATGCTCGGTTTTCTACCTTCCTCAAGCAGAATCCGATGCATGCAGAATGTAGGACTAATTCCCATCAACTCCTCAACAAAATATCCAATAGCTTTTTTATGCTTCCTTAGCACATCAAGTAGCATCTCCTCCTCTACTTTACTCAACTCGGCATTGATAATAACAGGATACGTAGAATCGGGACCCAAGAATGCATACCGTAGCTTAGATGGTAATGGTTTTAGCTCTACCTTTGTCACGCACCGAACATCTTCTTTCTTCACTTCTCCAATCAACTCAAAGCTCTTGTTTTTGATCGCTTCCAATGGTGGCGTGGATTACAAAATTTCTGCACTTTGAGCAATCTCCAAATCATCATCATCAATAGTGCCACTCGTCACCAAGCAATTCAAGAGTGGATCATCACTACTCGCTACTTTGCTCACTTCCTCCACAGCATCATTAGTAAAATCACATCGGAAACAACTGTCTTCTTCAAGTGGTCCTTCGGTAGCACGGAAGACATTGAACTTGATTTTCTCTTTCCCAATCCTTAAACTAAGCTTTCCATCACGACATCAATTTGAGCTTCAGCAGCAGCTAAGAACGGCCTTCCAAGAATAATCGGCATTTGAAAATAAATCTCCATGTCGAGCACCACAAAATCGACTGGCACAAAGAACTTCCCAACCTTGATTGGAATATCCTCCAATATCCCCACTGGATATTTAACAGATCGATCTGCAAGTTAAAGAGAGATGGTAGTCGGCTTCGTATCTTCAATGTCTAGCTTCTCAGTAATTCGCTTTGGAATAAGACTAACACTGGCTCCCAAATCACATAGAGCTCGCTCAATGCACATAGAACCAATATTGCAAGGAACGGAGAAACTTCCAGGGTCCTTCAGTTTCGGCGGCAGCTTGTTCTGCAGGATTGCGCTGTACTCCTCCGTCAAAGCCACTGTCTCGTAATCTTCTAGCTTCCTTTTCCTAGAAAGAATTTCCATGAGAAATTTAGCATAAGCAGGCATTTGAGAAATTACTTCAGTAAATGGAACATTAATATGCAATTTCTTCAAATGTTCAAGAAATCTCCCGAATTGTTCGTCTTTTTTGCCTTGCTGAAGTCGCTGAGGGAATGGAACCGGTGGTTCATAAGCTTTCACTTCAGGCCATATCTCCTTCAATTGCTCTCTTTTCTACTTCGCTAGCTTCTACTTGGGAATCCACTTCTCTTGCTCTTGCTTCTTTGCCTCTACTCCCTTTTCAGGTAACTGCTTCTCCGCTTTCGGTTGCTCGTCTTCTTCTTCTTGCTTATTGATGGTGTGGGCTTCATCTTCTTTAGGTGGATAGGGATCATCTAATTACTTGCCGCTTGTAAGTGCTACAGCCTTGACTTGCTCTCCCGGATTAATTGTGGGCTGTCCTGGTAGGTTTCCTGGTGTCCTTATAATCGCCTCTGCTTGCTACGCAAGTTTCATCTCAAGCAACTTCGAGTGAGTCTCCTTATTCGCCATCCGATTGTTGAATCCTTGCATCATCTCCGTTTGCATACGTTGAGTCTCCATTATGGCTTTCATCACAGATGTAAGATCTATGTCTTGATTCTTCGGAATTTGCATGCTTGAACTTTTCTGCCCATAATCGTTCCTTTGAAAGTTGCCTTGCTGGTTCGGGTTGGTCTCCCTCCATGAGAAATTAGGATGATTCCTCCATTCCGGATTGTATGTGTTGGTGTAGGGTCCGCGTTGTTGTTGGAGTTGATGAATGTAGTTCATCTGCTCAATGGTCAACTCGTCTCCGGTTGGACAATTCATTGAATTGTGTCCAGCACCTGCACATTTATCACATATTAAACTCGGCATAACAACAGCAACACATGATTTTACCTGCTGACTCAAAGAATCTAGCTTCGAATTAAGCATTGTCGCTGTCTCCACTTCCAGAATTCCAGCTACTCGCTTGTTGTTTGATCGTGAAGAGCTCTGGTAACTGTTACTCGCCATCGTCTCCAATTTCTGATACACTACATCTGGTGCTTGAGCCATGAATGCCCCTTGTGAAGCTGCATCCAAACTCATGCGCAAAGGCTCATTTAAACCATTAAAGAAAGATTGAACTACAAGCCATTCGGGTAATCCATGTTGAAACACCCGTATCCCAGTTTTACAAATAAAGTACTTATTCAAAAGGAATATACCAAAATGCCCTTGAAACCCGGGACACGAAACCCAACACCAAACAATATCTGAAAATCTTATTAAACCGAGATGTCATAAAGAACAAGAGTAAACCGGCTTATCAAGTCATAAATCAACCCGGCAAACAGCCGAAACAACATCAAGTATCAAACCCCGGCAACCCGCCGACAATGTAATCAAAATCAAGAATGACATCTCAACAAATCCAATGCAGCGGCAGATAAAGATAAAATAAAACAAGAGAAGAAAATGATATGCATGTCGACTCTATGGATCCAACCGGGAGAAAAAGCACAGCTACCTGCTGGGATATCCACGTCCGTACTCCGAAAAGGAAGAGAGAGACAACACGCTAACTAAGAGTCTGAAAAACACGCTGGCGATAATGTGAGTCGCCTACTCAGTGAGCAGTATAAATCTAGTTATGTAAGTGTGCAAAGCAAGCTCGAAAGGAGAGTAGAGAAACAAGCACAAGTATGCAAACACACAATAACCAGTACCAACATGCCAACACATAAAAGTAGACGGTATGTTTTACATCTGTTTGTGTGTTAATTATATTATTATGTTTATTATTCATGGCCCCCTACTGTGTGCGTCGAGCTCGGTCCCGTCTCATGAGACAACCAGGGCGTAAGCCCAATATAACCTGGCATATAGCCCAAATATAACTATAGAGAGAGTGAGACAGAGAGAAAGAGGGAGGTAGAAAGGGGGAGGTAGAAGGAGGGAGGTAGAACCGGTCATCACAGACCCATATGCTAAACCTCATATACCATGCTATCCCGCATGCAAACCCGAGGGGTATCACTTCCCGCTCGAACCAACCGGTCATCAACACACAGTAGCATATCTTTTATTGTATATTATTCTTATTCATACTTAAGAGTTCATGTGTGCCAAAAGTAATGATTTAACAGGGTTGTGTGAACTATTCCTTAAATCAACATCCGGGTTTCCGACCCACATCACATCACACAGTTCACCCAAAATCATTTCACATGTTATATCTCACAACAGTTAAGCAAATCATGCTCGCCAACCAATACTAAAACACAGGCACACAATACAGATCATGGCATGTTAGCGAACAAGGCATGAAACTCAGACAAACCAAACTAACAAGCACATGCATACAAACATAAAATGACTTATAAAGCCACCTCAACGACGATTATCCTGTGGAGCTTTCCCCAAGATAGATCCTCCAGCTGCCGAGGTAATACCCGTGCCTGAATACCGGCACACACAAATAATTACAAAACAATTTCAACCAAACCATGCATGCATGATAACTAAATGCTCAACTGGGTAAAACCCGACCCTAGTTAGTAGATTATGAGGTTTCAGGGTCCAAGCCCAACAAAGGTGCTCTCTCACCTAAACTCCAACAAATCAGGTCCTAAGGTTCACCGGGCTTAAGCCCTTCTAAGTCCAAGACAATTTCCCGGGCCTAAAGCCCACTTCCTCAAGTCCACAGTAAATCCCATTATGAATTTGGGCTTAGAGCCCATTCCTTAAAGTTACTATCTAACCAATTATGCCATTGGGCCACAAGCCCATGTCTTAAGGTCCATCAAAGTCTTAAGGTCTTTAAAGTTTGTTAGTTGGGCCTGGGCCCGGTTTTTCCTAAAAACCGTTCTAAGGTCATTCCCGAGCCCAAATGTTCCTGGCCTATGGTTCTACCCGTGCGGTGAATTCCGGCCATACACACTCACATCCCCGCACACGGTGTTCCACTAACTCTCTTTGAATTTAGTTGTACATATGCTGATAACATTAATTTATGTACAAACAAAACCGAGTCTTAATCCGGGAACAAATACCGTTAATAAACCGCGAAGATTTTTGTTCGCCGAAAAGTACCCGAGCCTCGCCAGAATATTCCCGAGCTCGCCGGTTTCCTTTCACCCTCGTCGGCCGGATTCCGGTCAACCGCCGGAATTCACCCAAACTGCCAGAAACAACCCAACAACAACAAACCAACTCAGATTCAACACAACACCATAAAAAAACGAATAGGAGAAGGAAAGGGCTTAGCATCCTTACCGGAATTCATAGGTCCCGGATCTCTTCCCACGAATTCAAGCCCACACATCGACAACCACCACTAACCTGAGCCACTTCTCCGCCTAGAAACCTCACCCACCCGAGCAAGAACCTCCTGCCCGAATCCGTCCAACAGCACCGCTGGAAACCCGAGCCTGGCCTCAATAACACACACAAAGCCCGAGCAAAACAACCCCACCGAGCCACAACCGAAAACCCGACCACCACAAACAAAAACCGATTAGTCAACCGGTTCCCAAGGCCAACGAGCAAGAAGAAACGAGGAGAAAAGAAACGAGAGTTGGGCTTACCGACAGAAGACGAAGGCGGTGACTCGACCACCTCAGCAACCCTTCTTGCGCGAGCCGAGCCTCCACTGTCAATTCCCCTCCACTCGCTAAAGCTCAACGGCGGCGGCAAGGTAAAGGAGGATGACGGGAGCGTGGAGAACAGGGAGATGAGATGTTGATGATGACGAGAGGGGGAGAGAGAGAGAGAGAGAGGCTGCGGCGGAAGGAAGAGAGGAGAGGAGAGAAAAGACGAAAGAAAGAAAGAAGAAGAGGAGAGGAGGGTTAGGGTTTTTGACCCGCCTAGCCAAAACGACGTCAATTCGTTTTGGCTGGGCGAGGTCAACCCGCCCTAGCTCGGTCAACAGTTTTATTTCTTTACCCAAAACGACGTAGTTTAGTCCAAAACTACGGTAAAACCCGCGTTTCTTCCCGAAACACGTTTTATCTCCAACGAAAGCCGTACCCGCCATACTAACCACTTAATACTGATATAACCAAGGTAAAATAATTTGTTTTCCTAGTCAAAAAATTCAGATATTCCTCGAGGGTAAAATTAGAATAAAAATTCCAAAAATTCCATAAATTAAATTATCAAAATCCGGGGCGTTACACATGTTGTGGGCATCCTTGAATAAGATCCTTGTAACGCTCCCATGCTTCACATAAACTTTCTCCTTCGTATTGATTGAATGATGTAATCTTGCTCCGGATACGTGCTGCTTTTTCAGATGGATAGTATATGGCAAGAAAAGCCTTTGAAAGCTCATCCCACGTCTTGTATGTTCCAGCTGTTCCTGACTTCAACCACTTCTTAGCCTTGTCTTGCAAAGAAAACGGGAATAATCGAACTCGAATTGCATCATCAGTTGCCCCATTGATCTTGATGAAATCACAAATCTGCACAAACGTCTATAGATGTTGATTCGGGTCCTCATTATCCAAGCCTCCAAATTGTTCCTGTTGCACCATGTGAATGAGTGATGTCTTCAGTTCGAAATTGTTGGCATTGATCGCTGGCCTTGCAATGCTCGACTGCACAATATCCAAACTCGGTGTTGCATGGTCACACAATGTCTTGTTTCCTTCATCTGCCATGATGACTGTCTCAAAATATTCTGCTACAACTTCTGCTTCCTCTTCTATTTCAGTGTCTTGAAGAAACTCCACACGCTCCACAACTTGCTTATGCTTTTGCTTCTTCGCGCGTAGTTGCTTGTGTAATGTTCTCTCGATCTCCGCATTGATCTCAGGAATTGGACTCGATGAAGCACCGTGTCTCGTCTTGGGCATCAACCAAAATCGACAACACTAAATAAAAAAAAGAAAAAAAAATCGATTAAATAAAATAAAAAGAAACTAATGCGAAAAATAAAACCTAAAGTAATCTAGTTGCAATCTCAATAGTATTAAAACCGTTTGTTCCCCGGCAACGGTGCCAGAAAGGCTTGATGCGTTTTATTTAGGCTTGACTTTTTCAAATTTATAATTCATGATCAATTCACAATACGACACATAAATAACACATGAGTAAACGCAAAGATTGTTAACTGCAAGCGTGCAGTGTACTATGTAGTGTAGTATCAAGGTCGATCCACGGAACTAGGGAAATAAGTACTATCTAATGTCACAGCTTATGATTATCTAGGCAAATCAAATAAAATATTGTGTAGGGTGATGTCGACTAGGCTAGAAAGAAAAGAAATAAAATCGCAAACTTAATCCAAAGTGAAGTTCTATCAATATCTAAAGCAATCTAGGAAATCGGGGTTCGCACAATTACTATCTAGGTTTATTATGCATGGATGTCGATTTCTCTTATTGATGTGTGATTGAGGGCAATTGTTTCTAATGTCTTAATCCTCAGCTCTCGCATGTTGAATCAAATATTCAGCAGATATTACTACCTAGCTCTCGCATAGCCTAGCATCGATACTAAACTCATTAAGTACAAAACAATCAATCAAACCTTAAGAAACAATCAGCTCTCACATATTTTAGCATCAATCAATCTATGTTCTTCTAGGTATCATCATATAAATCACACAGCTCTCGCATGTTGGAATCAATAAGAATCAATCCAAAGAAGAAAGGTAATTCGACACACATAGATTAAACAATCAACACAGTCAATTAAATAAACATCAATCCATAGATAATAAAACCACAGAAGTAATTGGCTACATCCCTAATCCTAGATTAGAGATTTAGTTCATCATAATAAAATAGCAAATCATTAAAATCTCACAAGAATTCATCAAGTAAACAATTAAACAGAAAGAAAATTGAATAAAAGAGAAAGTAGTGAAGTCGGGTACCCGATTTGTGTTGGTGATGATGGCGTCGACTTATGCTTCTCTGGCGACGATTTCTGCTGCAATTGGGCTGGTGATTCTGTGACTTTAAACCTTCAAATCATGCTGAAAAAACGTTGAATTGTTGTGGGGAATAACCTTTAAAATTGGATGAGGAATTCGGCACCACCTATAGGATCCAAAAGAGTGAAAACCCTAACCCTACTAGTGTGTGTGACCTAATAACTAACCAATTCGGCAGAGCTTCGCCCTCTGACTTCTGTCACCTGAATATGTCAACCTAGGGGGTGCTTGTATACTATCTTTAGCTGATGGAAGTCGGTGGGGCTCTCCTTCTTTAAATGGAAATTGAATTCTTGACTTGCACTCCAAGTTGGACTTTTGCCTGTTTTCTGACCCGAAACTTGCACGCCACTTAACCCCTAGAAGACGTCCGAACTGGGCGTTGGACTCTTTTATAAAGTTCTAGAAACTTCTCTCAAATTTCTTTTCATAAAAGGAACTCTTTAATTGGACTTCTGTAGCTCAAGATAGCGCCAAAACACTGGGCCTGGGTCGGCACAGAAAAATCTGCATCCTGGGCTAGATTAAAATAATTACTGTTCCTTGTAGACTCGTCCAAAAATTATGAAATTTAATCCACAGAAAGATATGGAAGTCTAGTTTTGTCTCCAATTTAATCCACAGAAAGATATGGATGCCAAGAACTCCCAAAATTATCAAAAACGTTGGCTATGCTCACTGCGAAAAGTTTCCTAAATTGGGCCTGGTTTCCAAACTTGGCTAAAAAGCTTCCATTCTTCAATAAAAACGATAAATTCCTGATAAAAATACTTAATCAGTAAAATTGAAGTACTAATTGACTCAATTCATGAAAACATACAATAATATAAAGATTATACACATAATCTATCAAGAAAACATAGTAAAAGCCTTTCAAAACCATCATAAAAATACTAACATTTAGATGTTATCACTGATGATAGTAACCATGATGAAGAAACTGATGATGATGAAGAGCTTGGTGAGGTATCAAGAAGTAGATACTAAAAGAAGGGTACTACTAAGCATTTTTTTATGCGTCCTCTGGAAAGCCAACTAATATCAATAGTGCACCTACTGATGCTGAACTGAGAAAAATACTCTTTGAGAGCTTAAGAATGTAGGGGGAGTACAATGATGCACATGAAATAGGCGTAGTTTTAGGCGTGATTTTAGGTATATTTGTTCTCCATTCATCATGGTTATATGCCATTTCTTGCATTATTTCATCATATTCCCTTAAATTCCGTCCCTTACTGTATGATTAGTGATTCCAGGTGCATTTTGAAGGATTTCGGAGATTTTATTGGAGAATTCGAAGAAACAGTGTCTGACACAGCATGAGCCTGTGCCAGGCCTGCTGTTTATTGCAGAATCGGTAGAAAGCCACGAATCCTCCTCCAATCACAAGATTTTCACTAGATTTCACCACCTTTGCCTTGATCCACGAAGCCATCATGCCACCACATCAATCTCAAGTGGAGATGAATTTAATTACAGAGAAGAGTGGAAAGAGACTGCACACAGCCTGTGTAGTCTCACCATAGGCCCAGCACAAGCTCAGACTATGAAATCTGCAGATGACCAGAAAAAGCGAAGGATGAATTTAAAACTTAGCCACTTGCAGAGCTTCACCACTTGCAAAACTTTCAACTCTGCAATTATGACCTAAGCATTTCAGAAGACTTTAGGCATGGGAAAGACGGGATAATCATCGCACCCAAAAAATATTGCAATTAAAGAACTATTATACTCCCCTAAAGTCTTCTAAAATCTGCAGATCTGAAGAATTCACTTTCTCGGCACCCCTCCCATGGTACCTTATCTCGAGGAACAAGATGGGCAACTGAAATTCAACTTGTCCAACTTCCATACCTTCCAGCAAGTGGGAGAGGAGAGAAGAAGAGGATCCACGCCTATAAATAGGAAGAAGGAAGGAAGAACTGACATCGAACTCACCCCCTCGATCAACACCATAAACTTGCAGAAGTTCTGGAACAAAGGGTTCAAGGGGAAACACGATTTTGCAGCCTTTTCTGGGAAGAAATCGTGTTGTCCTTAACCTTTAGATTCATTCCAAGCATTATGCTACCCTTTATTTTTTTTGATTTTGTAACTCAGATTATGAACTAAACAACCCCTCTTAAGTTGAAGGGGTGAAGCATGTCTCTGTTTTTAATGCATTAAATTGCTCATCTTATGTCCTTAACCTGATTTTTTTGTTTTGGTTGTTGCAAACTTGCTCCATGTCTAAGTCTTGATCAAACCCAAGCATGATTATAGGTAGCTAGGTGAAGGATCGAAAGGAGAAACCATAGTTGCTAGAACAACAACAACCAACCCTTACTTCTTAGTTTTCACAGAGATTAGGAACTAATTGAGGAATTAGTCTCAACACCAATTCTTAATCCCCTTGGTTTGACCGATGCGAAAGCATTAGGATGAGTGAGAATCTTAGGAGGAACCTGTGAGTGAAAAAGTGGGTTCAGTATAGGTTGAGAGCGCCTGCAAGAACTAAGCTTATACTCGATTTTGTGATATCCACAAGCTCAACCATAGGCTTAGCCACAGGCTCAGCACTGGCTCAGCCTGTGGCAGCACAGTCGAAAAGATAACACCATTTTAATCTGATTCTTAATTGATTATTGAGAAGCTTATTCTAATCAAATAGCATCTTGGTGAAGGACCGAAAGGAGAAGCCAAGTGTGCTAGACCAACAATAGTCAGCCTTCACTCCCTAGCCGTTCGAAAGAAGATAGGGAGAGACTGTGGGTACATAGCACCAACACTAAACCTCACCTCTAAGTGGACGTCTATTCCAGTGACAGGGGGTAGATGGAAGTTTAGAGAACTATCAATAATATCGAAAGCCGTTGGTAGTACATTAAGTTGGGAGCCCCTTCAAGATATCTCATTAAACAATGGGCGTCAAACAGGCTCAGCCTGTTTTGATGCTGTTGAGCAATTTAGAGCATAAAGGCAAGGCATATGAACTCTGGATGCCTAAGACTTCACCAAGTTTGATCTTTTTCTACTTCTTATTCTTGCTTGATTTAAGTTTTACTAGCATTCATCTAAAAATTTCACTTCTAATTAATTGTTTCAAGCCCAATTTGTCCAATTAAGGAGTAACAGGCTCAACCCAGTCCCTGTGGGTACGACCTTGATAAAGTACTACAACTACCCTGTGCACTTGCACGAACCATTTGTGACAGTAGATTGCCCACATCAAGTTTTTTGCGCCGTTGCTGGGGACTGGCGCTTGATTCTTTTACCTTTTTTTATTTATTAATCTTACCCTTTTTTTTTCCAAGTTTGAAGTTTTCAGGTGGTGCATGCCCCAAACCAGGAGCAAGCAACCAACTCTAATCTTCCACCAGGAGATCGAAAAGAGAACTCGCCAGATTAGCAAGAAAAATAAACAGAAGCAACAAAACATGGTGGACAGACCCAATGAAGGAGCACACTAGGGCATTGAACAGGCTGAGCCTGTTCGACCTTACATCCCCATATCCCAGCTCCTACAACCACCAACCACCATCATCCACAACAGCATACCCATTCCAGATGTAGATGCCCATATGAGATTAGAACCAACTTGCTGAGCATGCTGGAGAGGTTCACCTTTGGAGGTACACCCTATGAAGATCCAAACTCGCACTTGTAGAATTTTATGCGGGTGTATAGCACAGTGAACATAGCAGGGATGACCAGGGAGCAGCTGTACATGAGAGTGTTCCCATTCTCACTCAGAGATGCAGCATTCGAATGGCTCAACAACCATGAAGTAGGCCATTTCACTAACTGGGACAATCTGGTAAGAGCTTTCTTGAAGGAATACCATCCCTCAAGCAAGGCTGCAAGTTTAAGGCAGCAGCTTATTGGCTTCTCTCAACGCTATGATGAATCCATTCGAGATGCTTGGGAACGCTTCAAGGGATTGCTGAGGAGATGCCCAAACCACCGAATTGATGAGGCCGTGGAACTAGAACAATTCTATTGCGGCCTATGTGATGAAGATCATAACACCCTGGACAAAATAGCCAATGGTGCATTCTTGGACAAGGATTATAGTGACGGAGTCGCCATTCTTGTAGCCCTGTCCAAGAGGAAGACCCAAGTCAGAGGAGTCAAATCCTCTGGAATAATTGGTATAGACAGAGTAACTAAGCTAGAGGCAGAGATAGAAGCCATCAGAAAGCAACTAGGGGCTGCTCAATTCAAGACAGCCTCAGCCACAATCACTGACTGTGAAGGCTATGGAGGACCTCACGGTACATCTAGTTGCCCACTCTTTGCCGAATGTGATTCTGAACAAGCTCACTACATCCAGCAAAAGCAAGGCCCGTATGGAAACAATTACAATCCATCATGGAGGAACCACCCAAACTTCTCTTGGAAGGGACCAACCGAGGAGAGGATTCCACAACAGGCCCAGTACCAGAGATAGAACCAGGGAGGGCCGCCACAGTACTAAAGGCAGAATCAGGCAAGACAGCAAGGAAACAACATCGACCTGATGAATATGCTGCAATCCATCCTGGAGAACCAAAACAAAATAAGCGAGGAGATCAGTCAACTCAAATCCCACAACAGAATGCTCGTAAATCAGATTGCTCAACAAGCCACCATGTCCATTAGTCAACAAGGAGCCCTTCTAGGAAAGCCGATAAAGAATCCAAGGAACGAGCATGTCAAGGCTGTTACACTTTGCAGTGGGAAGGAATTGAAGGACACAGTGCCAAAACCGCCTCAGGCTGTGGAGCAACAAGTATCGACATCCAGCTCTGGACAGACAGAGGAGGCACAGGCTGAGCTTGTGACTGGGGCTACGAGCACAAAAAGAGCTGAGAAACAGCCTCAGACTGTTCTACCTTATCAACCTCCTCTCCCATACCCAGAAGTGTACCACAAACCGAAACTGGAGAAGCGATTCTGTAAGTTTAAGGAAATGCTCAGCAAATTATATGTCAATCTGCCTTTCAGTAATGTGGTTACACAGATGGCTTCATATGAAAAATTTCTTAAGGATATTCTGACGAGGAAGAGAACTACTGTTGATATCGAGGCTGTAGCCATGACAGCCCAGGGGAGCGCTCTCATTCAACACCATCCACCCAGAAAATGCTCAGACCCTAAAAGCTTCACAATACCTTGCAACATCGGGGAAAAGAAAATTGAAGTAGCCCTGTGTGTCCTAGGAGCCAATGTCAGCCTGTTTCTACTCTCCATCACTCAGAACATGAACCTTGGAGACATCAAGCCCATGAGGATGACCATTCAGCTTTCCGACCGCTCACTTGTATATCCTGTGGGAGTGTTGGAGGATGTTCCAGTCAAGGTTGACAATTTCTTCATCCCTTTAAACTTTGTAGTGATGAACATGACAGAGGATGAGAAGACACCCATCAATTTTTGGACGCTCGTTCTTCGCCACAGCAGGAGCCATGATCGACTGCACCAATGGGACATTGACACTACGACTTGGAGAAGAGACAGTAGAATTCAATGTCCAGAAGGCACAAAGGAACGAGTTTGGAGTAGGACAATGCTATATGGTAGATGTTGTGCCAGACCCTATTGATGTGCTAGTCAAGGCATCCCAACTCATGGAGACACATGAGGATGAGCTGCTGGGTTGCTTAGTCAATGGACTCATTGATGGAGATGAAACGGCCCTGCAGGAGGTAGCAAAATTTCTAGCAGAAGAAACAGAGCCGGAAATTGACGCACAGGCCCATGCTGCAGAACAACAGATTGATGTTGTTACTGAGCCTCTTACTAATGCTGTTTTAGAGCCTGTTACAGTACTCGCCGAACCAGAACTTGCAAAAGAGGCATCAAGGGTAGAAATGAAACCTCTACCACCTAACCTCAGGTATATCTACTTAGACCCTAAAGCTTCTTCATTTTCCATTATTATTGGAGCTGACCTTTCACTGGGGGAAGAAGAAAAAGTACGCACTGTAGTCAACGAGCACCGAAAGCAATAGGCTACACCATTGATGGTCTCACAGGTATCAGCCCTAACCTCTGCATGCATCGAATTCTTTTAGAAGAAGGCACTAAACCCATAATAGAACCACAAAGAAGGTTGAATGGAAACATGAAAGAAGTGGTTAAAAATAAAATCTTGAAACTACTAGACGTTGGAATAATATGTCCAATTTTAGATAGTCCTTGGGTTAGTGCAGTGCATGTAGTTCCTAAGAAGGGGGAATGACAGTTGTAAAAAATTAAAAAGAGGAACTCATACCAACTAGGACTGTCATGGGTCGGAGAATGTGCATAGACTACAGGAAGCTCAGCAATGCTACTAGGAAGGATCATTTTCCTTTGCCATTCGTTGACCAAATGTTAGAAAGACTTGCCAAACACACGCACTTTTGCTACTTGGATGGGTACTCTGGATTCTTTCAGATCCCAATCCACCCAAGTGATCAGGAAAAAACCACATTTGCATGCCCTTATGGAACATTTGCATATAGGCGCATGTCATTCGGCCTATGCAATGCCCCTGCCACTTTACAACGTTGCATGATGGCCATATTTCATAACCTGATCGAGCATATAATGGAGGTATTCATGGATGATTTCTCTGTTTATGGCACTTCTTTCGATATTTGTTTGGTTAACCTTGAAATAGTGCTAGCACGCTGTGAGGCTGTTAACCTTGTTCTCAATTGGGAAAAGTACAATTTCATGGTGACTGAAGGAATTGTTCTTGGACACAAAATCTCAGGACGTGGTATTGAGGTAGACCAAGCCAAAATTGATATAATTGAAAAACTTCCACCTCTAAATTCTGTTAAGGAAATTCGAGCTTTCCTTGGCCATGCAGGTTTTTATAGGCGCTTTATTAAGGACTTCTCAAAGATTGCAAAACCTTTGACGAATCTCCTTAGTAAGGATGCCGAATTTGTATTTGAAGAATCTTGTTTAGATGCTTGCCACAGGATCAGAACCGCATTGACCACAACCCCAATCATTCAGCCCCCACACTGGACCCAGCCTTTTGAGATCATCTGTGATGTCAGTGACCATGCTGTAGGGGCTGTGCTAGGACAAAGGAAGGACAACAAACTTCTTGCCATCTACTACGCCAACCGTACTCTTGATGATGCACAGGTCAATTATGCCACAACTGAAAAGGAACTCTTGGCAGTAGTCTTTGCCATTGGAAAATTTTGAGCATACCTGCTGGGTTCCAAGATCATCATACACACTGACCGCTCAGTCCTGAAGTACTTGCTGACAAAGAGGGAAACCAAGCCAAGACTTTTGAGATGGATCCTCCAACTTTAGGAGTTAGACTTGGAAATTTGGGACAAGAAGGGTATAGAAAATGTAGTAGCTGAACACCTATCCAGACTACCCCTAGAGCACATGCCAAGAGAGGACATGCCCATTGATGACCATCTCTCAGATGACAGCCGCATCGTGACCATTCACAGTGTCACCCACAGGCTCATGCTGTGGTATACAGTAATTGTTAACTTCATAGCTTGTGGAGCCCTTCCACCCGACCTGAGTTATTCTCAGAGGAAGAAGTTCCTCTCTAACATGAAGAACTACCTCTAGGATGAGCCCTTATTGCTCAGAAGGTGTGGAGATGGAATGATCAGGAGATGCATTCCTGATGAAGAGGTGGCATAGGTCCTGCACAGTTGCCACAATACTTAGTATGGAGGACACCATGGTGCAAGCAGAACAGCCTCCAAGGTCCTACAAGCTGGCCTATATTGGCCTACTTTGTTCAAGAATGCGCGCAATTGGGTGGTAACTTGCAAGGAATGCCAACGGACAGGGAACATCTCCAAAAGGCAAGAAATGCCACAACAAGCCATTCTTGAGGTGAAGCTGTTTGACGTTTGAGGGATTGATTTCATGGGACCATTACCAAGTTCATACGGGAATAACTACATCCTGGTAGCCGTTGATTATCTTTCCAAATGGGTTAAGGCTGTGGCCTCCCCGACCAATGATGCCAAGGTAGAGACGCAGTTCCTGAAAAAAAATATCTTCACTCGATTTGGCACACCCAGAGCTCAAATCAGTGATGGTGGTGCCCATTTTTGCAATCGGTAATTTGAAGCTCTCCTGAGGAAAAATGGAATAAGACACAAAGTGGCCACTCCCTACCATTCTCAAACAAGTGGCCAAGTCGAGGTGATAAATAGTGAGATCAAGCAAATTTTGGAGAAAACAGTGGGACCATCACGCAAGGATTGGGTAGTGAAGCTTGATGATGCTCTTTGGGCATACCGCACAGCCTACAAAGCACCCATAGGCACCACACCATATCGCATTGTCTTTGAAAAAGCTTGCCACCTACCTGTGGAACTTGAGCACAAGGCGTATTGGGCCATTAAGGCTCTAAACTTTGATACACATGCCGTGGGAGAGCAGAGGCTGTTGCAGCTCAATGAATTGGACGAACAAAGGCTGGAAGCAAATGAGAATGCCAAGCTATACAAGGAAAAGACAAAGAAGTGGTATGACAGCACGATCTAGCCCAAGAAATTCAAAGAAGGGGACCAAGTTCTTCTTTACAACTCTCGCTTGAAGCTATTCCCTGGAAAGCTTCGATCTGGATGGTCTGGACCTTTCACTGTGTCAAATTGTTACCCACATGGAGCTATCGAGATCTACAATAAGCAGGCACACCCATTCAAGGTCAACGGACACTGGCTGAAGCTGTATCACACAAGGACCAATGACTATCAGGAGACTCAGCTGCTCCATGATCCGCCTCCCAACTAGCAAAAAGGGGAAGTGTCCAGCTAAAAGACGTAAAAGAAGCACGCACTTAGGAAAACCCCAAGTGTGGTAATTTTCAAATTTTCTTTACTTTGCTTTATTTAAGTTTGTTTTTCCTTTGTGTATTTTCTTTTGTTTTTACTAGGTGCTGCAATTCAAGTAATCATCAAGTCAGAAATTTATCAGGGAAGTTCCTCTACACCCTTTTAAATAGCTAGCTTCAATAATTTTTGCAAAAGGAGTATTTTGATATTACACAGGCTCAGCACAGCCTCATCACAAGCTGAGCCTTTGTCAAACTTCCATCTTAATCTAACCACTTATCTAGACGATTTCTCGCACTTAGAGGGCACTAAGCAATAGGGGGTCTCGAACGAAATGCTAGAATTAGGGCCTCACTGAAAACAAGAAAAATGATTTTCCCCTAAAACACAATGACCCTACCAAGGGACAGCCTGTGGCCATGTAGTGACGAACAGGCTCAGCCTATTTCGGCTACAGTACCCAGAGAAAAAAAAGGAACAGGGGAAAATCTGTCTCAAGCATCATAAAATCTGCCCAACAAAATTATACCCCCCTCTCCACGTGTCATTCATGCGAATAGACACCACCAAAGCTCTGAAAATGGGGGCAAACACATAAATGAATGGGCGGCAACAATCGTTACCCAACAGACATAACCTTTTGTTTTTCCACCGCTTCACCAATTGTTGCACTTGTTTATTGGCTTTAAAAGAAAAACCCTGCACTTACCCTTTTTTACTTCATCTTCTTCCTCTCGCCTACCTACTGCTACAAACCCTAAAACACCAAAATTCCTCCCTTCACCATCATGACCAACGGCAACAAAAATAGCCCACCCACAACCCCTCCTTCCTCCTCCAACCAACCTAACCCTAACCCCACCGCAGACCAACCGGCCACCAACACCATCACCCACCCCCTCTTCCAATTCATCCAACGAAACCTGACCATCAACCCACCACCACTACAGCCCTTCCCCGTCACCCCCACAACCCAATTACACCCAGACCTTCCTCCCCTACACATCCTCATCAGCGAGTTCGCTCGCCTATACCCTCCAACACAAACCCCAACCGCACCGCTCCTCGCATTGCCTGCACCACCCACAGAACCTGACTTTTTCAAATTTATAATTCTTGATCAATTCACAACACGAAACACAAATAACTCATGAGTAAATGCAATGATTGTTAACTGCAAGCGTATAGTGTAAGAGGTTTGGCTACCTTTGAGAAATCCTTAATGAATCTTCTGTAAAATCCGACATGTTCAAGAAAACTGCGAATCGCCTTGACTGAATTCGGTGGAGGTAAGGTCTCTATCACATCTATCTTGGCTTTGTCGACTTCAATCCCATGTTCGGAAACTAAATGTCCAAGAACAATTTCTTCTTGTACCATAAAATGGCATTTTTCACAATTAAGCACCAAATTAGTGTCCTCACATCTTGCAAGTACCCTTGATAGGTTAGATAAACAATCCTCAAATGTCTTTCCGTAGACGGAAAAGTCATCCATGAAAACCTCCATAATCTTCTCTATGTAGTCAGAGAAAATCGCCATCATGCATCTCTGAAAAGTGGCTGTGCAACCATCGATAAGCAAAAGTTCCATACGGACAAGTGAACGTCGTCTTCTCTTGATCATTCGGGTGAATAGGCATCTGAAAGAATCCCGAATATCCATCTAAATAGCAATAATAAGAATGCTTAGCCAGTCTCTCAAGCATCTGATCAACAAATGGCAATGGAAAGTGATCCTTGCGCGTAGCACTGTTCAGCTTCCTATAATCAATACAAATTCTCCATTCTGTAACAGTCCTCGCAGGAATCAACTCGTCATCCTTGTTTTTTACCACTGTCATTCCTCCTTTCTTCGGTACCACGTGAACTGGGCTACCCATTCACTGTCAGAAATTGGATAAATAATCCCTGCATCAAGAAGCTTAAGAATCTCCTTTTTTACAACTTCCTTCATATTCTCATTAAGCCTTCTTCGACTTTCAATGCTCGGTTTGCTACCTCCCTCAAGCAAAATCCGATGCATGTAGAGTGTAGGACTAATTCCTTTCAAATCCTCAATAGAATATCCAACAGCTTTTCTATGCTTCCTAAGCACATCAAGTAGCATCTCCTCCTCTAATTTACTCAAGTCGACATTGATAATAACAGCATATATAGAGTCTCCTCCTCGCACCCGCTCCACCACCTCCAAATACAAAACTGCCGCCACAACCAGCCAAGTCTCCCAGCCAACACGTACCGAGGGTTTTTCCAAACGCAACCAGGATCGCCCGCAAGAACCCATCACACCGCCCCCACGCATAGAAGAAGATAGGGAGGAAGAAGATGAGGAAAGGGAAGAAGAACCGGCACAGCAGGAAATTGAAAAACAAGGCGAGCAAGCGGGCCCCATTCAGTAGTTCGTTTTCTGGGCAGTAAGGGCGACCACAGGCGAGCATGGACACGAGCACAATCCCAGATTATGCTTGTCAATAGATGGCTGGATATGAATGCCCTGCGGCACATCGGCCTCCGGAACAGTATCATGCAGTTGCTTCAACCAATAGGATGGTTGAACTTCGCCACACAAGGAGAGCACACCTACAAAGATCTCACCTGAGAGTTCTACTCTTCCTTCTTTTATCAGCCACCCACTCCACGACAAAATGGCATCGCCCGATTCAGACTGGGCAACGAGAATAGGGTTCTCACAGTCGCCCAGTTCAACGCCATCTTTGGCCCAGCCAACGAGGGACACCAGGAGAGGCCTGAAAACTTTAATACAGAAACGTTTTGGGGAGAAATCTCAAGCACACCAGGCTACAACTCCTCCTCCAGCAGCGCCACATCTTTTCACCGTCGCAGCCTCCGTGTCATCCAACACTTCCTGGCACACAACATCTATGACCAGAATCGGAGCCGCCTAACGGTGCAAACCGAGGAGCTCTTCATCTTCTATTGCATGGTTTATAGCCTCTCAACACCGGTCGTTTCATCCATCACCGGTTCTACACACAGTGTCAGGCACACTATCTTCCGGGCGCGGGAATCATAACAGCCTTGGCATGCCACTATGGCCTTCCCCTCAACCAATTCCAGAAAGTTGAAGGCACGGTTTGGGTCGACAGCAACATACTCAACCGCCTCAATCTCCCCTCACCACAGCCTGAGGAACAGGCTGAGGAAGATGCTGTCGAACGAGCAAGGGAACAGCCTGAGGAACAGGCATATGAGGAAATTGCAGCACAGAGCGAGGAACAGCCTCAGGCATAGGCCCAGGCACAGACTCAGGCGTAGGCCCTTACAGAAGCCCCATAGCCCCAAGGACAGGCACAGTCTGTCACCAGAGATCATTTGTTCGACATCTTTGAGCAAATGCAGGAATGGATTGGACAACAAATCATTCCAATCCCCCAAAACCAGAACTGCCTTCAAATGCCCTCACTACTCAAGGGGAACGACAACAACGCCTCCAGGAGAGCATTTCTGCGCAAGAAATCCGCATTCAATGGGTGAAATGCGCACCAGCATCACTCGGTGCATCACAGAATTGAGGAGAAATGTAGAGACACAGGCCCGTGTCATGAGGGAATTCCACAACCAGTACACGGGCCAGCAAGTACAATTGACTGAAGCCCTCACCAACCTCCTCAACATGGCAAGGGCACTGACAAGGGCACCGCCAGCACCCCAACAACTGCCATCCGCGAAGAAAAGGCACAGAAACTAACTCCTCTACTACAGCACATTCTAACCTAGTCTAGGATAACTCAACCCCACTACGCATAGCTTGACTTTCAGTTTAGGTTATTTTTGTGCTATTATATCTTAGACTAGCACTTTTGTCTATCGGTTGTGTGTTTCTTTTCTTTGTGTATCTTTGTTGTGGCATTGCACCCTGTTTTTGTTTTGTCTTTACAGTGAGGACACTACAGATTTTCAGTTTGGGGTATTTAGGGTGCAATTTTGTCATTTTATGACCTTGTATAATTTCTAATGTTCATGTAATACAATTTCAATTTCTATCTATTTTCATTATATTTCTCCCCATGTGAGCCTGTCCTTATATTCATGCACTCTCTTGTTCCATTTAATTCTGCTCAGACTCTAATCTCATGACTTGTCTTATTTTTTCCAAAAACAAGCAGAGCAGGAATAATCAAGCAGCTGCATTCCATGAATTCTTTCAGAAGAGAAGGATCCTGTTAAAAAATTTTCTAAATGAAACAGGCTTAGCCTGTTTACCTTAGAACATGCCCTTACCTCTGTCAAGGTGAAATTTAAGCAAGGTCTACAAGCAAGGAAAGGATTTAGGCGATCTTTGGCACACCAAAAAGACTACACCAACCCACACTTCACTCATCAACCCTTGCAAACCCATTTGAGCAGATTATGATGGCCCTATTTCATTCATTCATCCTGCACATCCCACCTCAACCATTTGCAGCCATGAGCAGGGGCCATCAGTGTCTAAGGGCACAAGTTCCTTCAAACAGCCTCACCTTGTCGATGAGCCTGTGAGCAAGAATTGACCAAAATTAGAAAGAGATGGCCCATACTCAGCCAGTACAAAAATCAAAACACCACCAGATGCACAAACTCCATCCTCCCTTTAAAAAGAAAAGGAGAAAAAGAAACATATGGGAAGAAGAAAAAAAAAAGAAAAGAAAAGCAAAAATATTGAAAGGGAGGAAGGATAAGGATACCATCTAGAAATCATACTCCACTAAGGAACACAAATCCAATCCATCTGTTGGAGTCAGTGGTTACATCAAGAATGGCTGAAGCATTGGGACATAGTTGCTAAACGGCATGAGATCTCAGAAAACACAAGCCCAAATAGCCTCTACACTGTCTCAGGCTGTTCATGAACAAGAACAAAAGAATCAAGCTCACAAGCCATTGGCCCTTGCGCATTCCATCTGTTAGTGTAATATGCCCAAAAGCCAATCATTGGGTGATTGTATATAGTCATGTATATACATTAAGGTTATTCCAATAAATATGTTTATGTGATAAACGCTTGCACATATTTATAACCCTAGAATATCTCATATTCTTAAAATGTCCCTAGTCGATTATTATTATGGATGGGTTGTAATAATAAAATAAGAATAGCGTATGTTGAGAATTATATGAGATATGAATTCTACATACGGGTACAAGTTAGAGAACTTGTGGTCTGGACTGACCCGACATAAGAACACTACATGGAACGTTATATGATTGTCATTAGTGGTTCTTGTATGTATTGTCCTTAGACCTGAGATCATCAAGGTTCCCAACATGTGAGTCATATACTTTGATATTACTCTTGGCTATTCGTAACTGAGTAGACCTTAGTGTAATCATTTGGTATATGATATAATGTGTAGTGGGTTTTGTATGATCAAGATGGGATTCGTCCAACCCTTATAACGGTTATATTATCAGATGGGCCTCTTGATAGAGTTGAACTGTAAATGCATGGCCATGCTCGGATTATGTGATATGGTGATATCATTAGTATCCGTTTTACATAGTTAACTCGGGGATCAAGAAACTTAGAATAAACATATACGAGATTGACTTATTCCATGTCTCGAGTTTAATTTTGATAATGACATTTTTCCGAGGCATAATGAATCAGTACTGATCTTGTCGTTTGGGTAGCAATGATGTGTTGCTAGACGCCGCTCATTGTTTATAATTGTAAATGAGTTTACAATTATTGCCAAACGTTACAAGTGCCTACAGGGTCACACACTTAGAACTGTTGGTTCGAGCTGGTGGTTAAACCATGGTTGGACCGTGGTTCGTCCAGGTATTTGAACTAGTGGTTAGACCATGGTTGGACCATGGTTGGATCGGGTCGTTTGGGTTGGTTCGGTTCAATAGTTTCCAGAATTATTGAACCTGAATTATTGTCCCAAAGACATGAAAGGATGTGTTTTTTTATACATATGTTGATATATACAATTGAGTTAGTGGAGACATGATCATGTTGATGATTGTGACTAAAGTATAGATAATGGAAAACACAATTATGCATGATAAGATGTATGTATGATTGGTTGGCCATTTTCTATATTAACTAACATGTAAACATATATGTGATATATGTAAGAGTGTGAAGGATGAGCAGATTTTGAGAGCTCAACACACAAACACATTCACAAGAGTTGTGAGAAAAACACTCTAGGCTCTCTCGCTCTCGGAAATTCTGCAGCTAGCACTGTGGTTCGAGAGTGCTCGAGTTAGTGATCGTGAGACGGTTGCTAGCAATCATCAACGGTTCGTGTGGATACCGTAGAGGAGTTGGATTTATGTTCGATTCTTGTTGATTAGTATCATCAGTTGAGTGAAAGAACTCAACCAAACCAGGTACGAATTTTTTGTTATTCGGTTTACCCCATTTCACATGGATCCTCCATTAGTTCCGGGTTTTTCCGCTGTGCATATTGTCTATTTGTTTGCATGCCCGATTACTTACACCATCCACCCTCCTTTGACAACCCACACCCTGCCTCAATACAATACAGATAAAGTCCTAGTGATCCTAGCTTGATGACTTATGCACATTAGTGGAGACAAGAGGTAATGGGTCTGCATATGAGGTATTGTTTTTCATTTTTTCAATCATTAACCAAGTCCCTCAAATGACAGAAGGAATGGAGGTCAGTTGCAGAATTATTCCTCTGATTTTTATAACAAAAACTAATGATATGGAATTTGGTTGGAATCAAATGCAGTTTTGAAGAAAATTAAGACCATTCCCGAATTGAGACATCACAAGGGAGAAACCTAGTGAAAATTTGATGCATTGGAATTGTCTTTACTTCGTTTCAAAATTGCGTCCTCTTTTCTCTTCTTTATGTTTGCTTGAGGACAAGCAAAATTTTCAGTTTGGAGTATTTTGATGCACATGAAATATGCATAGTTTTAGGTATAATTTTAGGTATATTTGCTCTCAATTCATCATGGTTATATGCCTAACCTTGCATTATTTCATCATATTCCCTTAAATTCCATCCCTGACTGTATGATTAGTGATTCCAGGTGCATTTTGAAGGATTTTGGAGATTTTATTGGAGAATTCGAAGAAATAGCCTCATGCTGTGCCAGGTCTGTTGTTCACTGCAGAATCGGTAGAAAGCCACGAATCCTCCTCCAATCACAAGATTTTCACTGTATTTCGCCACCTTTGCCTTGATTCACAAAGCCATCATGCCACTGTAAGTATCCGGGCATGCAAACTTGACAATCAAGTGCAGCGGAAAGACCCGGAAACCATGGAGGATCCAAGTGAAGCAACCAACCCGAACAACAAAATCGATCATACCTAAAACGGTTAGGATCTTTCACCTAACTGAAGAACCGAATCAGCTAGAGTCGGAAGGATATCCTGGTCCTCTACGATATCAACACGAATCGTCAATCACTGGCCGGAATCGTCTCACGATCTCCAACCCCCGAGCACTCCCGGACCGTGGTGCTAGCTACGGATTTCCGGGAGCTATATGTGGTGTTTATGGTATTTCTTTCTTTCACAAAGAAGATAGGAAGATGTGTGTGTGTTTCTTGCTCTGAAAAACTCAGAATTCAGAATACAAGAGAGAGTGAGAAGGGTCAAGAGTAATCAGATTATTCTACCCCCAATTAGTGCTAAGAGACAATGGAATAATGGCCAACATATTGGCCCATTATCTTTTATGATTATGTCTCCACATAACCATGTCTCTACTAATGTAAAAACACTCATCACAACACTAATTTGGTCCAATAGTTCTGTCAATAACTGAACCAAACCAGCCCAAAACGACCACGGTCCAACCATGGTCCACCCACACCCGATCGAACCACGGTCCAACCATGGTTCAACCACCTACTTGAATCAACGATTCTATGTGTGTGACCCTGTAGGCACTTGTAACATTCGGCAATAATTGTAAAATCTCAATTTACAATTATAAGCAAAGAGCAGCGTCTAGCAACCATCATTGCTACCCAAACGACAAGATCAGTACTGATTCTATATCCCTCGGAACATGTCATCGTCCTTTCGTCCCATTATCAAGATTAAACCAAGACATGGAAAACGTCAATCTCGTATGTTTAATCTTAGTTTCTTGATCCCCGAGTTATCTGTGTAAAACGGATCCTAATGATATCTCCATATCATATAATCCGAGCATGGCCATGCAATTAACAGTTCAACTCTATCAAGAGGCCCATCTGATAATATACCCGTTATATGGGTCGGACGAATCCCATCTTGATCAATCAAAACCCACTACACATTTATCATATACCCAATGATTACCCTTAAGTCAGAAATTCGCCAAGGAAGTTCTTCTATATCTTTTTTTATTTTATACCTAGTTTCAATAATTTTTGCAAAAAGGAGTATTTTGATGCTACACAGGCTCGACACAGCCTCATCACAGGCTGAGCCTGTGTCGAACTTCCAACTAAATCTAAACCCTCATCTAGACGATTTCTCACACTTAGAGGATATCTAGCAGTAGGGGGGCCTCAAACGGAACAATTAGAATTAGGGTTTCGCTGAATATAGGAAACAATTCTCTCCTTGTACATAATGTCTCTACCAAGGAACAGCCTGTGGCCCTGTAGTCACAAACAGGCTCAGCCTGTTTTGGCTACAGTACCCAGCGCAAAAAGAGGAACAAGAAAGATTTGTCTCACGCGTCATAAAATCTGCCCAACATAATTATGCCCCCTCTACCCACGAGTCATTCATGCGAATAGACACCACCCAAACTCTGAAAAGGGGGGCACACACATTTATGAAAAGGCGGCAACAATCATTACCTAGCAGACTTAACCCTTCATTTGTCCACCGTTTCACCAATTGATGCACCTGTTCATTGGCTTTAAAAGAAAACCCTTACTCTTACCCTTTTCACTTCATCTCCTTCCTCTCGCCTACCCCTTTGCTGTAAACCCTAACTTAACAAAATTCCTCCCTTCATCATAATGGCCGGCGCAAAAACACCCCACCCACAACCCCTCCTTCTTCTTCAACCCAACCTAACCCTAACCCCCCAACCCTCAACACCACAGGCACCTACACCATCACCCGTCCCTTATTCCAAACCATCCAACGAAAACCTACCCATCAATCCGCGACCACTACAACCCCTCCCCGTCACTCCCACACCCCAACTACACCCAGACCTCCCTCCCCTCCATATCCTCATTAGCGAGTTCGCTCGCCTTTACCCACCACAAGACACCCAACCCCCACCCCTGCTTGCCCTGCCTGCACCACCCACAGAACCCACAGCCACCGCACCCGACACCTCTCAAACCACAACCTCCACCATCCAAACCACCCCACTCGCCCATTACACCCGCCGCCCTCGTACCCAACTGACAAGCCCAGGCGGCGGGATTGACGTAAACCTCGACCCCTCTCCAGAAATTGAAACCACCACCACCACTGAAGTGCATCCCAAAAAGCGCACCGTCGTCCCCGATTCTGAGAAAATAGACATGATGGTGGACCAACCACCAAAATCATCCACCGACGCCCTTACACCAACCGCTAACCTGCCAACAACCCCAATCCGCCCCACCAATCGCCCTCGCACCCGCTCTGCCACCTCCCAATACAAAACCGTCGCCGCGGCCAGCCCATCAACACCCACCCCCAAACCAACAAATAACGAGGGACGATCAAAACGAAACCAGGATCGCCCTCGGGAACCCAGCACCTCACCCCCTAGCGCGGAAGGAGAAGAGGAGGAACAGAGGGAAGGCGAAGAGGATGAAGCAGGACAACAGGAAGATGAACATGCCGAACAAGAGGTGGACATCCAACCATTCATTTTCTGAGCAGTGAATGCCGACCACAGAAGGGCATGGATACGGGCACATTCTCAGAATATGCTTGTAATAAGATGGCTCGACATGAACGCACTTCGGCACATCGGCCTCCACAACAGCATCAGGCAGTTACTTCAACCAATTGGGTGGCTGAACTTTGCCACAGTGGGAGAGAACACTTACGAGGACCTCACCCGCGAGTTCTACTCTTCCTTCCTATCAGCCACCCACACCATGCCAGGATGGCATTGCAAGATTCAGGTTGGGCAACGAGAACCGGGTTCTCACAGTTGCCCAGTTCAACGCGTTTTTTGGGCTAAGCAACGAGGGACACCATGAGAGGCCTGAAAACTTTGATACCGAGACGTTCTGGAGGGAGATTTCAACCACACCAGGCTACAACTCCTCCTCTAACAGCGCCACATCTTTCCACCGTCGTAGCCTCCGGGTCATACAAGACTTCCTGGCGCACAACATTTATGACAGAAACCGGAGTCGCCTGACAGTGCAAACCGAGGAGCTTTTCATCCTCTACTGCATGGTTCACAGACAGCCCCTCAACACAGGTTGTTTCATTCTCTGCCATTTCTACACACAGCATCAGGCACAGTACCTTCCAGGCGCAGGGATAAACACAGCATTGGCATGGCACTATGGCATCCTTCTCAACCAATTCCAGGAAGTTGAAGGAACGGTTTGGGTCGACGGCACCATTCTCAACCGCCTCAACCTTCCCGCACCACAGCCTGAGGAACAGGATGAGGAAGAAGCTGTGGAGGAGCCGCCTAAGGAATAGCCTGTAAGAGTAAACACAGCATAGGCCGAGGCACAGCCTCAGGGACAGGCCCAAAACAACCTAGAACAGCAGCAGCCACAAGGAGCCCCTCCAGCTGCCCAACAGCCCTAGGGATAGGCCCAGGCTGTTACGCGAGATCGATTGCTGGATATCCTGGAGCAGATGCAGGATTGGATCAGACAACAGATCATTCCAATCCTCCAGAACCAAAACCGCCTACAAGAGGCACTCAATGCTCAAGCGGAACGACAGCAGCGCCTCCAGGAGAGCATTTCTGCCCAAGAGATCCGCCTCACAAGCTCAATTGGGGAAATGCGCACCAGCATCACCAGGGGCATCACAGAATTAATGAGGAATGGGGAGACATAGGCCCGTGTCATGAGAGACTTCCACAACCAATACACGGGCCAGCAAGTGCAGTTGACCGAAACCCTTACCAACCTCCTCAACATGGCCAGGGCACTGACCAGGGCACCACCAGCACCACCACAGCCACCATCCGGGAAGAAAAGGCCCAGGAATGAAGTTTCACCCGATCCTGCAGCACATTATAACCTAGTTTAGGATAACTCAACCCCACTACACATAGCTTGACTTTCAGTTTAAGGTATTTTTGTGTCGATGTAGCTTAAGAGTAGCACTTTTTTATTTTGTTTTCCTTTTCGGTAGTATGTTTCTTTTGTCTGTATGACTTTGTTATTGCACCCTATTTTTGTTTTGTTTCTACAGTGAGGACACTGCCAAATTTTCAGTTTGGGGTATTTTAGGCTGCATTTATGCTATGTACTTCCCAGTGTAAATGTAATGCAATTTTAATTTTTATCTATTTTCACTTTGTTTCTCTCAATGTGAGCCTGTCCTTATATTTATACACTCTCTCTTGTTCCATTTAATTCTGCTCAGACTCTAATCTCATGACTTGTCTCATTTTTCCAAAACAAGCAGAGCAGGAATAATCAAGCAACTGCATTTCATGAATTCTGTCAAAAGAAAGACCCTGGTAAAGAATTTTTCTAAGTGAAACAGGCTCAGCCTGTTTACCTTAGAACAGGTCCTTACCTTTGTCAAGGCGAAATCTCAAGCAAAGTCTACAAGCAAGGAAAGGATCTAGGCCATCTTTGGCACAACTACAGTCCACACAGAACCACACCCTTCTCAACGAACCCTTGCAACCCCTTTTGAGCCAATCAAGATGGCCCCCATTTCATTCAATTACCCTACACAGTCCACCCTCAACCATTTGCAGCCATAAGCAGGGGCCATCAGTGTCTAAGGGCACAAACTCCTTCCAACAGCCTTACCCTGTCGATGAGCCTGTGAGCAAGATTTGAACGAGATTAGAAAAAGAGATGACCCATACTCAGCCAGTGCAAAAATCAGAACGCCACCAGATGCGCGAACTCCATCCTTTCCTTGAAAAAAAAAAAGAGAAAAAAAATATATGGGAAGAAAAAAATAGAAAAGAAAAACAAAAATCATACTCCACCAAGGAACACAAATCCAATCCATCTGTTGGAGCCAGTGGTTACATCAAGAATGGCTGAAGTATTGGGACACAGTTACTGAACAGCATGAGACCACAGAAAATACAAGGTCAAACAGCCTCTACACTGTCTCATGCTGTTTATGAACAAAAATAAAAGAAATCGAGTTCACAAGCCATCGACCCTTACAAAAACCATCCGCCTTCCTTTTACAACAATCACCCAGCCTCAATACAACACGAGTTAAGTCCTAGTGATCCTAGCTTGATGACTCATGCACATTAGTGGAGACAAGAGGTAATGCGTCTGCATATGAGGTATTGTTTTTCACTTTTCAATCTTTAGCTGAATCTCTCGAATGACAGAAGGAATGAAGGCCAGTTGCGAAATTATTCCTGCGATTTTTGTGATAAAAACTACTGACCAGGGATTTGGTTAGAGTCGAATATAGTTTTGAAGAAAAATAAGAGGATGCCTGAATTGGGATATCACAAGGGAGGAACCTGGTGAAAATTTGATGCATTGAAATTGTCTTTTCTTCCTTTCGAATTCATGCCCTCTTTTCTCTTCTTTTCTGTTTGCTTGAGGACAACCAAGGTCTTCAGTTTTGGGTATTTTCATGCACATGAAATATGCATGGTTTTAGGCATGATTTTAGATATATTTGCTCTCAAATTCAACTTCACTATATGCCTTACTTTGCATTATTTCATCATATTCCCTTAAATCCTATCCCTTATTGTATGATTAGTGATCTCAGGTGCATTTTGAAGGATTTTGGAGAATTCAAAGAAACAGCCTCTAGTACAGCATGAGCCTGTTTCGGGCCTGTTCTTCATTGCAAAATCAGTGAAGAGCCACGAATCCCCCTCCAATCACAAGTTATCCACTTGATTTCACCACCTTTTCCTTGATCCAAGAAGCCATCACGCCACTACATCAATCTCAAGAAGAGCTGAATTCAATTGCACAGAAAAATAGAAAGAGATTGCACACAGCCTCAGGCACAGGCTCAGCACAGGCTGAGCCTGTGGAATCTGCAGGCGACCAGGAACGCGGAGAAAAGAATATAAAACTCAACCACTTGCAGAGCTTCACCACTTGCAAAACCTTCAACTCTGCAATTATGACCTGAGCGTTTCAGAAGACTTTAAGCATGGGAAAGAGGGGATAATCTTTACACCCAAGGAATATTACAATTAAACAACTATTATCCTCCCCTTAAGTCTTTCAAAATCTGCAGATTTCACCCTATCGGCACACCTCCCATGGTGTCTTATCTCGAGAAGCAAGATGGGTAACTAAAACTCAACTTGCCCAACTGCCATGCCTTCCAGCACATGGGAGAAGAGAGGAAAAGAAGATCTACGCCTATAAATAAGAAGAAAGAAGGAAGAACTGGGGAGGGATCACACCATCGATCAAACACCCCCCAGATCTGCAGAAGTTTTGGAACAAAGGGTTCAAGTAGAAACACGATTTTGGAGCCTTTTCTAGGCAGAAATTGTGTTGTCCCTAACCTCTAGATTAACTAGGCATGAGTTTCCAGCCGATATACTGAATATTCATTGCCAAATGTTCATGGCTCCGCTATGCTAACCCCTATCCCCATTGATTTTGTAATTTTGATTATGAATTAAACAAACCCTCTTAGGTTGAGGGGTGAAGCATGTCTCTGTTCTTATTGTAATAAATTGCTCTTCCTATATTTTTAACCCGATTTTCTTGTTTGGTTGTTGCAAACTTACTCCAGGTTTGAGTCTTGATCAAACCCATGCATGATTATAGGTAGCTAGGTGAAGGACCGAAAGGAGAAACCATAGTTGTTGGAACAACAACAACCAACCCTTAGCTCTTAGTTTTGAAAGAAATTAGGAACTAATTGGGAAATTAGCTTTAACACCAAATCTTAATCCCCATGGTTTGACCGATGCGAAAGCATTAGGATGAGTGAGAGCCATAGGAGGAACCTGTGAGTGAGAACAAATGGGTTCAGTATAGGTTGAGAGCGCCTACAAGAACTGATCTGTGTAATTGACTTTGTGCTCTCGACAGGCTCTGCCACAGACTCAGCACTGGCTCAGCCTGTTGCAACACAGTCAAGAAGAATGACACCACTTTTAATCTGATTCTTGATTGATTATTGAGTAGCCTATTTTTAATCTTGTAGCAGCTTGGTGAAGGACCGAAAGGAGAAGCCAAGTGTGCTAGACCAACAACAATCAGCCTTCACTCCCTAGCCGTTCGAAAGTAGATAGGGAGAGACTGTGGGTACCTAGCACTAATACTAAACTTCACCCCTAAGTGGACGTCTATTCTAGTGACAGGGGATAGATGGAAGCTTGGGAAACTATCAATAAGATCAAAAGTCGTTGGTAGTACTTTAGGTTGGGAGCCGCTTCAAGATATCTCATTAAACATAGGGCATCAAACAGGCTCAGCCTGTTATGATGCTGTTGAGCAATTTAAAGCATAAAATAGGGCATGTGAATCCCGCATGCCTAAGACTTCACCAAATTTGATCTTTTCCTACTTCAGCACTGTTATTACTTTCTACTTTTGCTCATTTCAAATTTCAATTGCACTTACCCAAATTTCACTTCTGATTTACTGTTTCAAGCCTAATTTGTCTAAATTAAGGAGTAACAGGCTCATCCCAGTCCCTGTGGATACGACCTTAATAAAGTACTACAACTACCCTGTGCACTTGCAGGACTCACTCCACATCAGCTTTGCTTGTGTTGATTTTTACTTGCAGGAAAAATATGGTTTTTGTCGATACCATATCTTGGACATATGAGATATGGTTTCTATCGATACCATATCTTGGACACTCGACATATGGTTTTTATCGATACCATATCTTGGATACACGACTTATGGTTTTTACTGATACCATATCTAAAACTGTCAACATCAACATTTTTAGCAAGTTACGTGTGGTCCTGCAAGCATTTAAGTCTCACTTCCAACCGTTTGAAATGGAGAACAAGTAAGAGAGAAGACTTTATGGAAGTACAGATGATGTTCCCACCTAACTCCTACTCAACTCTAGATGGTGGTTCAAACTTTCCAGATTTGGCAAATTCGTAACGACCAAGGAGATGACATGCATAACGGGATCAAACTAATGCTTTAATGAACTGAAGTCAACTGAAGTACAAGGAGCCGTTGCAAGAGCGTACCCCCCACACTCAAATCTTATAAAGAGGGACGTTTACGCCTCTAGAAGATCATCCCAGCTAGTGCGCAAAATCTAAGTGTATACTTGAGCTTAATAGATTTGGTATTTCTGCTTACTGTGCGAATCTGTTTCAAGGGGCAATTTGTAAGCAAGGCTTGGTTAGTTTTGCTGGGTACTTAAGTCTAGGATTAGAATTGATGGTTTGTTCGAGCTTAGCCTGTGAAAAGCTTGTGTAGGTTAGAGCTTAGCCCGTGAAAAGCTTGTAAAGGTTAGAGCTTAGCCTAGAAAAGCTTGTAATGTGTAACGGTTAAGGTTGATCCCGCAAAAACCTAAGTATAGTGAGTGTTTTCAAAATCATAAAGGAATGAACCTTTAGGTAGTGGAGTACCTGGTGAGGGGGAACCACTCTAAATCACTGTGTTCACTCTCCTCTACTCTTTCTCTACTCGCATTCTTGCTTCATATACGCACTAAGTACTTAATAGATATGGTATCTCGAAAACCAAATCTGCCCGCAGAGATTTGGTATCTAAGAAACCAAATGTCTCTGTTCGAAAAAGTTTCTAAAGCCTAATTCACCCCCTACTTAGGCACTTTTGGGCCTACACATATATGCACTGATATGATTTATGCAACAACTAAATCTACTTACAGACTTTTAAGGTGGATTGCACATGCCCAGCTCAAGTATGTTTTTTGTAAATTGTTCCTCTTTCAGTGACTTTATAAAGATGTCAGCAAGCTGATTTTCAGTTTTGACAAACTCAATGGCAACATCTTTCTTCAACACATGATCTCGGATGAAATGATGTCTAACTTCAATATGCTTGGTCTGAGAGTGTTGCGTAGGATTTTTGGTCAAATTGATTGCACTGGAACTATCACACTAAATAGACACAGTTAAATGTTAGTCCATAATCAGATAAGGTTTGTTTCATCCAAAGGACTTGAGCACAACATGCTCCAGTTGCAACATATTCAGCTTCCGTGGTAGATGTTGAAACTGAAATTTACTTTTTGCTTGACCAAGATACAAAAGATTGTCCATGAAATTGATAAGTCCACTTGTGTTTTCCTGTCTAAGGTGTATCTTGCAAAGTCAGCATCTGAATAGTTTGTCAAAGTAAAAGCATCGACTTTGGGATACCATAATCCTAATGATGGTGTACCTTTCAAATACATAAAGATGCATTTTTTGGCTCTTAGATGAGATTCTTTTGGACAAGATTGAAACCGAGCACATAAACACACACTAAACATGATGTCAGGTCTAGTAGCCGTGAGATACAGAAGACTACCAATCTTGCCTCTGTACATCTTGATATCAACATCCTTACCATTTTCATTTTTGTCAAGCTTGGTTGATGTACTCGTAGGCGTAGGGCTAGATTTGGTTGCATCCATACCAAATCTCTTTAGTAGCTCTCGAATATACTTTGCTTGGTTTATGAAGATACCACCTTCAAGTTGTTTCACTTGAAATCCCAGAAAGTATGTGAGTTCACCCATCATACTCATCTCCAATTCACTGTGCATAAGCTTCTCAAAGTCCTTACAAAGAGAATCATTAGTAGCACCAAACAAGATATCATCAACATATATTTGCACAATGATCACATCATTTTTGTATGTCTTAACAAACAATATTGAATCAACTTTTCCTCTCCAAAAGCCTTTTGTCACAAGATAAGTACTCAATTTATCATACCATATTTTAGGAGCTTGTTTCAACCCATATAATGCCTTTTTAAGTTTATAGACACGATCAAGATGTTCATGAAACTCAAAATCGGGTGGTTGTTCAACATAAACTTCTTCCATAATAAAACGAATTAAGAATGCACTCTTAACATCCATTTGGTATAGCTTAAATGATTTATATGATGCAAAGGCAAGTAACATGCATATAGATTCTAGTCCAGCAACAGGAGCAAAAGTCTCACCATAATTTATACCTTCTTCTTGGTTATAACCTTGAGTAACTAACCTTACTTTATTTTTTACCACAATTCCGAATTCATCAAGCTTGTTTCTGAAAACCCATTTTGTGCCAATGACAGGATATTCAGGAGGTCTTAGAATCAATTCCCAAACATCACTTCTTTTGAACTGATTCAGTTCTTCTTGCATTGCATTGACCCAACTCTCATCTTGAATGGCATCATGTGCATTTTTGGGTTCGACATGTGACAAAAATGCAAGATGTGTGTTCACATTTTGCATAGAAGACCTTGTAGTAACTCCTCTGGAGATGTCACCAAGAATAACGTCAGTTGATAGTCGTCTAGCTGCTCTGATATTTCCAGGAATTTGTTGTGAAGTTGATGCATGTCCAGTAAGATTTGGTTTTTCTCCAACCAGATCTGGTAGACTGTCGTTTTGTTGTTGTGATGGATCATGTAGAACCAAGACAGGCAGTTCCTCATCCTTTTCATCAGATGAGAGATCAATGTTTACAACCTATGGTTGAGCTTCAGGAGTAACATCTGCTTCTTCATCATTACTAAAATCATAAGGATCAACTTCATCAAAAACAACGTGTATGGTTTCTTCAATAACCATAGTATTCTTATTATAGACTCGATAAGCTTTACTAGTTGTGGATTAACCAAGAAATATTCCATCATCAGATTTGGCATCAAATTTATCCAGATTATCCTTCGTATTCAGAATATAGCATTTAGATCCAAAAACTCAAAAATAAGCAATATCTGGTTTCTTATCACACCATATCTCATAGGGTGTCTTTTCAATTAAAAGACACATGGATACTCTCTTTAAAATATAGCATGCTGTGTTCACATCCTTTATCCAGAAATGTGCAGGTAACCTATGCTCATTAAGCATAGTTCTAGCCATTTCTTACAAGGTTCAACTATTCCTTTCAACAACCCCATTTTGTTGAGGTGTTCTAGGAGTCGAATAGGTGTGGATTGTGCACTTTGCTCACAAAGATGATTGAAGACAAGATTATCAAATTCTCCTCCATGATCACTTCTTATTTTTGAAATCTTATAAACTTTTTCACTTTGTAGATGCCTAACAAGAGTTCCAAATTCATAACATGAATGATCCTTTTGAGCAAGAAATATAACCCATGTATATCTTGAGTAATCATCAACAATGACAAATACATACCCCTTACCACCTAAACTTAATGTTCTCATGGGACCAAACAAATCAATATAAAGCAATTCAAGAGGTCTAGATGTAGAGATATCATGCTTGGGTTTAAAGAAATTTTTAACCTGTTTTCCAAGTTGGCATGCTCGGCATGTTGCATCTTTTTTATATTTCAGTGCAGGCAGCCCTTTTACCAATATTTTAGTTGATAATCTGGAGATTAGGTCCCGGTTGACATGTCCAAGCATTCAATGCCACAAAGTTGTGTCTCTGTTCTTGCACAAAAACACTTAAGCTCATGGTCATGTGAATACCCGATCCAAAATCACTTGGGCCTATTCACCTAATCCTTTCACCGTCTTCCTCGGTCAATCCCATGACAATGGAGTCACCACCCAAGTTTTATTAAGGACAAAACTTGGGAAAAACCTTCGTGTGACTCCTTTAGGCTACATGGTCAAGGCGAACAAAAGTCATGGGATCGGGGGTTCGTCACAGATGAGAAGGTGTTAGGCACCCATCCGTGTTGGGTCGAGACTATGTGCAATTGCAAAAATGCATGTGTACCTGGAGCAAGTGTGCATGTGTAGAATATAAAAAGAATGGAGAAAAAGAAGAAAAATTGGCTTGCATCCCGTTGTAAAATCGAGACTACCTATGTACCCGAGTGACCAGGGTCAAAGCCACGTAGCTCTAAACATGGCACAACTCGGCCACTTACATCATCAAAAGCATCAACAGATAATCAACAAAGATCAGTCAAAAAGAGGGTTTAGTGTTATCTCCTGTAGCCCTCCTCTAGCTCCTTGCAAGGGGTTGAGTTCTACACCTACCGTCTTTCCACTTCTAAGCTCAATGGTTGATCCTCCTCTTGACTCTTCCTTGCTGGACTACTGTTGATGCCTCCCACGAAATTTCTCCAGAGTTTTCGCCTAAGAATGTGTCTATGGACATGGAGAGGTAGAGTTTCTCCAAGCATTCAAGGCTTATAGGCGTATGTGTGAGAAGGATTGTCCCATGAAATGTGTGTGAGGGGTTCTATTTATAGTATTCTGGGAAGCATAGGGGCGTGGACCTGCTTAATGGTGAAGATTATACCTGAAAATCTGGTCCAAAACTGCGTAGGATCGAATTAGAAACAAAATTGGAGAAAATCGGGGGTTCTGGGCACCTATGACCGTCGCTGCCGGCGGTCGTCACGAGATGACCATCTCTGCCGCGACGACCACCGGTCACCCCGCGTGTCACTAGTTCTTTTCTTTTTTGACCCCCAATCCCCCTAATTCATCCCTGATTTGATCCTACTGCGTAATCAACCCAGAATCACTCAATTACTTGATTACTACTCCTCAAAATCATTCCATAACTGATTGATTACACGTTAACACCCATTTTAACCAAAATTATACCAAAAACACATTTACCAATTAAAGGGTGATTTGATTCTGATTTTCCACGAAAATCAGAACCAAAATTAGTCTGGAAGTAAAGTGTTTGAGGGCTACTTAAACTCTGGAGAATTCATTAATTTGGGCCCTTAAACCCATCCTCAACCCAAAGATAAATCATCTCATTAAAATTTGATTAAAGATAGATAAAAGGCCCAAATAACGAAATAAACACATTTTGGTGTAAATAAACCTTATTATATATTTTACCCTAAGATTAAATCATCTTTATTCCTAGTATTTCAATATTCAAAGGCTCAAATTACTAAAATGTATTATTTCCACTAAAATAAATTCTTGACGTGCCTTACTCCTAGGATCAAATCATCTCATTAACCCTAAGTTTGAACATGTTTATAATCTAATTTTTGTGGCAAATTCGTGGGTCAAATTTGGGTGTTCACAGATGCCCCTCGTTGATGAGTCCTTAGGGACTAAGGACGAAACAACGTAAGAAAGGAACAACCAAATTTGAATGATAATGTGTGGTGTGTGTGCCAAGTTTTGGGAGCATCCTATGCTCCTCTTTAGGAATCATCTCATCCCGAAGTTTTGAGGGACTGGCCCTCGGTTTCTGGGAATCATCTTATCCCAGGTTTCCGAGAATCATCTCGTCCCGGGGCGATAAAATCATCTCATTTATCAGGTTGTTGACAAGGAATCATCTCATCCTTGTCGGTTGGATTCTGTTTTGGGATTCATCTCATCCCAAGTTGTGATTTTCGGGAATCATCTCATCCCGGGGCAATAGAATCATCTCATCTATTGGGTTGTCAAGGAATCATCTCATCCTTGATGGCTGGATTTTGTTTGGGAATCATCTCATCCCAAGTTATGGTTTCTGGGAATCATCACATCCTAGGGCGATAGAATCATCTCATCTATCGGGTTGTCAAGGAATCGTCTTATCCTTGACTACTGGATTTTGTTTGGGAATCATATCATCCCAAGTTATGGTTTTCGGGAATCATCTCATCCTGGGGCGATAGAATCATCTCATCTATCGGGTTGATGACAAGGAATCATCTCATCCTTGTTGGCTGGATTATGTTTAGGAATCATCTCATCCCATGTTTTTCCGAAGATCAGGTCCTCGGCTTTGGTTTTGCGGGTACTGGGTACACGGCTTTTGTCTGGCTTCCTTGTTACGAGAATTGGGTTCCTGGCTTCTGACTTGTATGTCTCAAGGTCTGGTCACCTCAGGTTTGCAAGGGCTGGGCCCTTGGCTTACTAGTTTTCCTTATGTCTGGATCACTCATGTCTGGACTCCCTCATGGTTTTCTCCCTCATAGCTGGTTTCTCTCATCTCTGGACTCCCTTATGGTTTTCTCCCTCATGGCTGGTTTCCCTCATGTCTGGTTTCCTTCTCATCTCTCTTCTGACTGGGTTCTTCTAGGTCTGGATCCCTCATGTCTGGAATCCTCTCTGGCTTTTTTGACTGGGCTCTCTTAACTGGGTGCCTCACATCTAGGTGTCATCTCATGGTCTGGTTGCCTCACTTCTGAGTTCCTCACATTCTCGGGTTTAGGTTGGATGTGTCTGAGTTGCTGGTATTTCTGGTTCCCTCATAATCTCACAGATTCGAAAAAGGTATAGCCTCACAGTTAAACGGTCTGGATCCCATGCCCTTGTGTTAGTCAATTGGGTTTGATGATAAGGGTGTGTCGTGCCCCTTGAGACATACAAACCAAAAGAGGGGTGTGATGCCCCTAATATCTCGCCATGATTTGAGAGGTGGGTTTCAGTGTGCCCCTATTCTATCGGTTATCTTCGGATGTTTCAACCTAACATCTGATGAGGAATGGGCTTATTGTGCCCCTGGGAATCAAGAGCAGGGCGACATGCCCCTAGTACGCATTAAGGCCTAATCAATTATGCATGCATGACATACAGAACATTTATTATTGCAAATTCAAGTAAGAGACAATAGATGCCCCTTATCTCAATGAACAGTTTGGTCCCAGCAGACGGATGTAACCCTCTTTTTTTTTCCTCTCTTTTTTTATTTTCCCCCTGTAGTCTCTCCCTCTCTTCCCAAAATTTTTCTGATTTTTCCAGGTGGGCCCGTGCTGTCGATCGGGCGGTCATGTGGGGGGATGACCACCGTTGCGCGGTGGTCTTGCATGGATGACCGCCGACAGTGGCGGTCTTTGCGGCATGACAGCCGGAAGTGGTGGTCGTGTGTCCCTGGAATTTCCCTTTTCGGTTTTCGGGCTTGGGCTTTAGGGTTTCACGAAATTTGCCGACCCTTGAACAGTATAAATAAGCCCCTAGGTTCCTAGAAATCCCTGTAATTTGTCAGAACATATCTCAAACACATCTAGGGCAAGCATGAGTGAGGATTTCCATGCTAAAGTGCTGAAGTGGATGGCGAGTGTTCCCCTTGTATGTCGCATAGACTTTGCGGTGTTGGGCTTGTCCAGATTGTTCAAGCTTCATGGTGTGGTGGTAAACGAAAATCTGATTCACGCTGCTGCCAAATTTTGGGACAAGAGTCGTCGTGTATTCCGCTTCGGGCAGGGCATCATAGAGCTGTGTCCCACTGTTGATGAATTCAACACCTTCTTGAATGCTAAATTCATAAAGGGTGTTGCCATGGTTTCCCTTGAGAATGCCATCCTGAAGGAAGTGAGCAAATTTCTCTTTCAAGCCGAAGGTCAGGTCCACTTCTTCATGAATCAAAACGATCACCTGGAGCTAACAAAGATCATTGACCGATACTTCCTCGACGGCTCAGAACAACCTTGCAAGGAGAAGGACTTCGGTTGGAGGGAGGAATGCAATCATGCCCTTGCCCTTGTGATGGTATGGGAATTCCTCTTGGTAGAATCCCCTGGTGTTTGCCCTCTTCAAGTTGGTGCACTAATGGCTAGGCTTTTCGGTGAAAAGAGCCTGACCCCTGTGGTATTGAGCGAGACCCTCCACTGCCTGGAAGTGCTGGCCGACAATCATCGTGCCCCATTGACTGGTTCCCCTCTTCTACTCCTGGTACATATACTTGGCTTCTCGTTTCTTATTACCATCATGTAAAACTTCATGCTTTATTATAGTGATCATTCTCCCTTCTTGTAGATCTGGCTATGTGAACACCTTACATTGCTTGAGCGCCCCCGAGTTGATCCCGCGAACTATGTTCGACGTGGTTATTTAGTCTCCTTTAACACTATTCGAAATTGGGTCATTTATATGGGGAACCTCGAAGCTGAACAAATCACCTGGTTCTGTCGGTGGCTCGGGAAGCAAGAGGCGGTTATCAGTTCTGTGTGCAAAGTCTGGGTGGTACTCCCGGGCATAGAAAAGTCCACATATTTCCGTCCAAGAAGAGTTCTAAGGCAGTTTGGCATAAGCCAGACAATTCCATCCGACATTCCCAATCCGGTCACCGGTCCTATGAAGGCTGCTGCTCTGAAGGCTATCAAGGGAGGTTGGGCTTTGCCTTTAAGGGAGCCAACCGGCAATCACTTTGAGATTCATCCTCCTACATCCTACTTAGAATGGTTAAAGAAAGATGCGACTACTTCAGAGAGATCTTTGCATCTTTTAAGGGAGGTGTTTCTAGAAGGGCTTGGTCCTCTTGGGTTCGAATCTCCATGTTGTTCCATCAAGGAGGGCCAGGATGAAGAAGGTGAGTCGAGTCGGAAGAAGCACAAGAAGAATTGAGTTCTATCTTCAGCAATTACCTCTTTACATTCATAATGCATGCGAATAAATGAGTGAACAAAACTCCCTTTATTTGTTTTGTTAATCTTTGGATTATTACTTAGCAAAGACGGAACCAGACCCAATTTGGGCTTCCTACATATTCATGGCTTGTCATTTCTTTTCTATTTTTTTCTATTTTTTTCTTTTTTTTTTGGTTGTTTTTGTAGAAGCTTATGAAATCAGGTTCGCGTAGTTCTTTTTAAATTGTTTGCGAGTCTTAAACAGTTCCCTTCCTCTAGATTCCTTCATACTTCCCCATATGACTTGTTGTTTGATTACATTCTTTTTGAGCAATTCATTATGGGGTTTCCCTCAATTGATCCTCTCACTGAATGATTTCCGGGAGCCTTTCCAGACAAAGGTGAAACGCCTGTGTCCCAATTTATTAATATAAGTTATAAATAAATTATTGATTGACCAAATTGCCCTTATCATACCCGGGACACCCGTATCCCAAAACAACCAATCAAATTAATCATAACATGTAGAAAGACCAAAATGCCCTTCTTCCCGGGATACAATGTCAACTACATAATCAATGAACAATTATTCAACAATTTACACATCAATGAGTATGCAGCGGAAGACTATACATAAGATAACATGTATGCAGTGAAACTCTATGGATCCGACCCGAGGAGAGGAAAGCACCGCCACCTGCTGATATGCACCACTGCTCAACGAATAACTAACCTGTAAAAGACTGTGAGGGGGTGAGACCAACCACTGTCTCACCGCAGACAAATAAACCAATAATATACAATACAAATCAACTACAATTACATTGGAATCAAACAACAACAACCTCAATACACAGAGCAAGACATCATCAGACTACATACCATCACTTGTCATTACTTATGTTTTATCTGCGTTATTAAGGTTAAGTATTTTATTAGGGCCCTCTACTGTGTGCGTCGAGCTCGGTCCCGTCTGATCAGACAACCAGGCATAAGCCCAAATAACCAGGCACGAAGCCCAAATAAACCAGGCACGAAGCCCAACATATCCATAGGGAGAGAGAGAGACAGAGAGAAAGAGGGAGGTAGAAAGGGGGAGATAGAAAGAGGGAGGTAGAACCGGCCATCACAGGCCCACATGCTAACCCGCATGCCATCCCGAGGGGTATTACTTCCCGCTCGAACCAACCGGTCAACAGCCCCACACTAGAATTATAATAGTATTTTATTCACATTTATCCTTTAAGAATTGTACCATACGTTATTTCAAACATGGTTGTGTGGATTTAACATCTTAATCTCAAATTCGGGCCTCCAGCCCACAACCACCACACAAACCACAAAACCATATATCACGTTATTTAACACACAAGACAACTCATGCACGACAGGCATATTATATCACACTGGTACACAGTTCACAAATCATGCACACTGCATCAGAGATAGCACCAACATAGTACACTCGCAGACAGCAACATCAGCACATCAGAAAAGCATGCATACAGCATTCAAGACCAACAATTAATACTACTTTATATATCAAGACAGTTAACCGAGCATTGTAGGCAGTAATGCATACAAAGGTTTATAAGTCCTCACCTTGGCCATATTAATTGTCTCGAAAGCAGATGCCTCATTCCACATCAACATTCCTATGTCCATAACATCCTATGAACATACACACTATATAAGATATTTATTCATGACAAAAGAATGAATGCATGCTAATGATGACGTCTTAAGCTTAAACTGTACACTAGGCCCGTTACAAAGAAACTCTGGTCTAAACCCAAAATTCAAATCCAATTTATACCTGGGCCTAAGGCCCATATCATAA